>JAPKLY010000105.1:670492-695617 GCA_026898435.1 Prunella vulgaris
AAGAGGATCACTTCACCCCCCAAATTTAATACTTCACCACCATTAATCAAAAAATCACATGTTTACTGTATGGAAAAATTATTCGAACAATGGTATAATGTTTGAATAACATTTTCGAACAATAATCATTTTTTCGAACTTTGTTTTCGAACATATGTAAAAATATTGAATAAAAATTTCGAACATTGAGTCAATGTTCGAAATTTTTTGCCATACATTGCGTAAGAAATGTTTTCGAACAATGTTTTGATCAATTTTTTCGAACCTAAATTCTCAATACTCAAACACCATAAAAAAGATTTAAACAAAAAGATGTACATTCCATTCATCGCAAAAGATATAGATCCCAAAAGATGTACACCACACACGATATACATCACAAAAGATTTACATCCGAAAAATATGTAACCAATGTTTCCAATGTAAAAGATGGACAATTCAACCTAACTCTTCAAAACCTCATTTTCGGGCTTATCATTCACAAAATCTCTTGAAATTGAAAGCGGCTCCCCATCCGTTAGCAATTGGTTTGTGGAATTCTATCCATGAAGTGTCAATTGGGGGCAAAGTAACTCCAGCTCCGAGGGTCACCTGTTCACATTCAAAATTAGGGAATACATTAACGGTAAAAAAAGTATTATTTTCAATATTTATACTAGACAATACCTGTACAAAGTGGTTATTGTTGACCAACGCCATACAAATAAATCTTGGATTTGTTGGCATTTCACTCGCCTGCGGAAGGAATGATAGTGATATTATCGGGCTTAATGTGACAAACACGACATTATACACAGATGCAACCAACTGGCCCATGTACGGCAATGTAAACCAATGTTCAAAATCTGCTGTATCACTAAAACAATTAAGATTGTTCATTGTGATTGAAACCATCTCTTGAAGTCGAAAAACTTTCTCGTATAACGGGATATTGCGAGATAACTCAGTCATCAAATCCTGTCTCACACGATGCCATGCATCCTCACCAAATCCTAATAACCCCGCAACTGCACGAAATCCACAATGACCATCACCCTTAACATTTTGGACACCAATTGCGTACTCTTTGTATTCCAAAGGAATCTGTGATAACAAATCACTACTCGAACTAGATCGATTACTTCTCCGAGTCTGCACACACATATTTAATAAATGAATAATCCAAACGAGTTTTTAAAACAAATAACAATATATAAATTCTTGCCGGAAGCTTTTTAGACACTCCTATCTTATGATACTTTGGTGATGAGAAGGATTGGTCCACATTATAAACCACACTGCTTGATGGGGGACACCAACTATCAAATTGTGACTGAACATGTTCAAATAAACTTGGATCTCTTTTTGTGGATTTTTCTGAGGTCTTTTTATTCCCTACTTTTTTTCCTGTTTTTGGTCGACCACGTGGATCGATTTTGACGCTCGGCTCAACCATATTAGTCGTCTGTGGATTTGCCATCTCCTGCATATTCCTCAGATAAATCAATCTTCGACTCTCATCAAATGTTTCGTACACCTTTGCCATATCACGAACAGCATCATCAAAACGATAGTCAGTGGCTTCCTTGACATCATTTTTAAACACAGGCTCCATATCCAACTTCCTCCAAAAACCATCAACAACGTTCAATGGGATTGGTTTATCAGCATATAAATATTCTTCAATCTCGTGTCCACATGGTAAACCATACGCCGTTCTCAAGATATGATTACAATTACGACCATCAAATCCAGGTGTTTTCACAACTTTTACTTCATCAAGCAGCTTCTCCAAGGCATATATAGAGACAAATCCACGTAAACCATTGTAAAGAGTGCTTGAGAACTTATGTTGAGCGACATTTCGACTCTTCTCGAATGATGCCTTTATAGCAGTGTGACAAGCTTCATACAAAGTGTCACACTTCACCCAACAAGTCTCAAAATTTCCTAACGAGTTCCCAAGCAATCTCTTCAAACTAGAATGATGACTCTCAACCCTATATTCAATTCAATTCAATTCACATAAAAATACACTTAATAAATTCAGTTCACATAAAAATACACTTAATAAATGTGGAAAATAAAGTACCTGTTACTCGTTGTATTTCCATAATGCATCAGTTGATTTGTCCATGCTTTCACAAATCGGTCTTTGTAAGGATTGAACCATTGATCAAGGACATAGTCAACTGGTTTCTCATCAAAGTCGTTACAAAGGACTTGAAGGGCTTCTTTGTATTCATTCTCAGTATGAGCATGGACAACCATATTTACTTGCTTCATGAACGCCTCCCATTTTGTCGCAGACTTGAAAGTCGGTTTACACTTAGCTAACACATTTCTATCAATGTGCCAAGTGCAAAGAAGATGTTTACATTTTGGGAATTTTAAGGCAACGACATTCATTAAAGCCAACTCTCGATCAGTAATAATAACTGATGGCATTCACCCTTCACCCAACATATCCTTCAGTACACCCAAAGCCCAATTGTAATTCTCTTCTTTCTCTGCCATTAAATACACAGATGCAACTGAAAATGTCATCCCGGTTGACGTGACTCCAACTATCTCCAAATACGACATTCTATACCTATTTGTCTTGTACGTACAATCAATCAATAACACCTTTGGAAATGCACACACCAACTTGATAGATACAGGGTGTGAAAAGAACAATTCTTTCAATGCGTTCGTCTTCTCACATTTTGTGTAGTAATGAAAGTAACTCTTCTCAAGAAACTGGCTCATCAAGTACTGTAACTGTGATCTTCCACAGTATTGAGTAATCTTGTGCTTTCTCCTAGCATTGTAGATGGTTCGAATGGTAGAAGTGTTGTTATTGTTCTTCTCCTTCAAAGCTTTCAAAACACACTTCGGAGGTGCATTGCATTTTGACATGTCAATCACAAAAGCCTCCTCCGCAACGGATAAGCGACCCATAAATGAATGACCCTCGAAATAGTTGTTGATCGGATGATTATGAGTGCCACATTTAACCTCCAAAGTCCATTGAAATTGAACTTTCTCTGTACCTTTCAACAAAAAAGGACAATTGCATTTTTTGGACCCCGTATCTTTTCCACTTTGACCCTCTTCAACAAGTGTACAGTCATTATTCTTTTTCTTCGGTGGACGATATATGCCCTCCCTCTCACAAGCTAATAAAACACGAGGTTTTTTACGACCGGATCCACTATCAGAGCGTTTAATTGATATAATCATCTGATTTTCAATCGCAACTCTACGTACCCAATCAATAAGTGCATCACGGGAGGGGAAAATATCCATGTTCGTAAATACACTCGTGTACTCCATAACAATTTCACGATCACCCATAATATTTTCTTCATCATTATTCTCCAAGCTCTGTAAAACAATTTAGAACAACATCAAAATCTAGATAACTCTTTATTGAAAAATCAGAATATGTTCGAAAATAATATTCAAACATATTGCTTTTGTTCGAAAAAAAATATCGAACATTTTACTTTTGTTCGAAATTTATATTCAAACATATTGCTTTTGTTCAACAAAAAATATCGAACATTTTACTTTTGTTCGACCTGAATTTTCGAACAAAAGTGAAGTGTTCGACAAAAAAATTGAAACTTCAGCCTATGTTCGAAGAACCAGATTCGAACAGGGTTCGACATATTCGGATAAAAAACGAAACAAAAACAGGCGCGAACATATTTACACTACGTATATTCATTCATACAACATTTAAAATACTCAAAACATACCAATATCACTACTTTCTACTAGGGTTTTACAAATAAAGTTAGACTAGGGTTTTACAAATACAACAATGAGTACGAAAAATATTACTTACATGGGAATAGAGATAACTATCATCATCTTGTGACAAAACCATGTTCGAAAATTTTACCCGGATTGTTCGAAAATTTGAGGAACTTTTTTGACAGTTTTGGTTTGAAAATACAGTGCTTTTGGTATGATGAAGAGGGGGGGTGAAGTGATCCTATTGTAATTAGGAAAAATATATCAAAAGGGTATTTGTGTCTTTTAAACAGAAAATTGAAAGGGGGGTGAAAAACTCAAATAAGGGGGGTGAATATCCGTGGCCTATTTTAATTAAGCTCAAATACTAATTCTACATTTAAATTTATCTCAAATTTTTGTAAAATGGTAACACAAGTGATAATTTCACAATTACGTTTGCTTAATGTAGAAAATGCATGAAATCCTATTAAAATAAATAATAAAAACATAAAAATTTAGAGCAATTTTCACACTAATTAGTAAACATTTACATATAATTAAATATTAATAGATACAATAAAAAGCTTTTAAAATAAATAATTAATTAAATAAATACAATTAGAATTCTAAATACATATTCATTATAATTTTGAAATAAAAATATATTATTATATTTACAACCTAAAAGTAACAGTTTAAAAAATTTATTCAAAATTAAAATATAAAAAGTAAAAATAAATGTAAGAATATACATATTCACTCTAAAAAAATAAAAATATATTAAATTACAGTATTAAAAATTAAATAATTTATTTAAATAAATTCTATATTTATATAAATATATATTCATATACATAATTTTTATATTTTTTAAATATAAAAATTATGTATATTTATTAAAATTTTAAAAAGTTCACGCACAATTTATAATTATAAATTATATAACTATTACTTCATCCTTCTAAAAGTAGTACTCACACTTAAAATTTAATTGGTTCCCAGTCCACAATCTTTCAATCATATTTTTTTGAACAAAAATATTATAAAAATTTATATTTTGTCAACATGATTTTAATATAAAATAATAATAGTTCTCCATATCCACATGTAATAGTTTTTTCTTATATTTTTTTATTTTTTCGTACATAAATATAGAGACGATAAAATTGAATTCATTATTTTTAAATTTTAAATTTTTAAAAAAATTAAAAAAAAATTATAAAATAATTCACAAAATTGATTCTGTGAAAAAAAAAGTTTGTACGCCAAAAAAAAAATATACTTCTATACAAATATTGTGAATTCATTTATAAATATAATTATTTTTTAAAATTAATATATAAATGCTAAAAAAAAAATATAAACGCGACAAAAGTAAAAAACTGGGTATTACTATTACCGCAATTTTTGTCAAAAATTGATTAAATAATAGGGAAAAAATACTGCAAAATACAAAATAGACTGAAATTAGAGAACGACGGAGAAATAGAAGTCAAATCCTGTCGCTCGATCATCCCAATCGCCAATGACGTCGAAGAAACAGAAATCGCCGGAAATGGCGGAATCTCTCACTGATCTCCCCCAAAACATCCTTCTGGAGATCCTGGTAAGGCTCCCATTGAAGTCACTGTTCACGAGCAAGTGCGTCTGCAGAACACTTCTTGATTTAGCCTCCCCCAACGCCCACTTCATCGAATTGCACTCGTCCAGCGCTCCCCAATCGCTCGTGATCCAATTCGCAGAAGGGTTCATGCCCTCGCGCCGTATAAGGATGCTCGAGCCAGAATTGCTGAAATTTGAGTTTAGACCCATATTCCAGGTACCCGATTATGCGAAAAGTACTGAGATTATATGTCATACGCGTCACTTTAGTAGTATTCAGACCGTCAATGATTTTTCTCTTGTGAATTCGTGTAATGGGCTGCTTTACTTTGTTATAAAGCACGCCCCGGATGAATGTTCTCTTGTTTGTAATCCTGTTACGAATGAATACATATGGATGAATATTGAGGAGAGGTCATATTCACTGACTAAGAGTCAGTGGTTAGGATTTGATTCAATTACTAATCAATACAAAGTTCTAAGGATATCGAGCTCTGTCAGAGATGGTGAATCTTTGAAGATGGAGGCTCAAATACATATTTTAAGGTCCAACTGTTGCAGAGATATAGGAACTGTGCCATTGGGTTTTGATCATTCATGGGATGCAAGTTTCACCCTTGTAAATGGCGTTATTTATTGGTTTGATCCTTCGCAAAAAGGCATTGTTTCATTTGATTTTGAGAAGGAAATGTTTGGGGATGTTGCACTGCCTCCTGAAGAACAGCTGAGAAATAAAGAATGTGTGAGCCTTGGTGCTCTTGGAGGTTGTCTTGCTCTAAGTTATAACCATTTCTTGGCCTATCATTTGGATATATGGGTGATGGAGAAGCACGGAAATCAGCAATGTTGGAGTAAAAAGTTAGTTGTTGATACACCACCGAGAAGGCTTCTAATTGGCCAGTTCAAGCCATTGCAAATTCTCAAAAATGGGGAATTGCTGATGCTTTGGATGAGAAATGATCTTGTTTGCTATAATCCGAAAACTAGGAGGTTCCGATTAGTTGGCCTTAGACGGAATTTAAACCCTAATGTTGTTCTTTTTAGTCCCAGTTTTATTTCCCTGAAGGACACTCTACCGGGTGACAAGGTGTTCGTGCAAAACATGAGGCCAAGGTATTTATATTCATGAGTAATGTTTGATTTACCTTATTGCAATTGCCTTTTCTTCAATATTGTTTAACCAGCCTTCTAAATGACTCAACAGGAATTGTGTTCTCCATTTATTAATAAAGCGTTAGTAGCTTTCTTTATTGTATTCTCCATTTTTTTAACAACTGCACTGTTAATGAGCTTATCATTTTCCTTTTTTCTCTTCAAATGTACGATGTTCTTTAATTATACACTACATATATTCAATGATCTAACATCTTCAAAGACTTTGGGACACTATTGACTTTGAGATTAAGTAAGAAGTATACTCTAGTTAGTGGTATATCATGTTTGAATCCTAATGACTAGTTGTGCTCTAGGAAGTGTTCTAGTTGAAAATTGTTAAACCTGGTGATACTTGAACTGATCACTTAGGGTACTTAATTATTTTAGAACAGCCAAAACGTTACTCTTTTGTATTACCTGTGACTTGTAATCAATCTGGTTTTGATGTCTTTTTTGCAGGCTCAAATTCAAGATGTACTTTTAAATACTGATAATATATTTTTCAAGTCTGAGGAAAAATTGATAAATATCTCTCTTCTTTATACACCCTGTCATTTGCCTTATTCTCCATTTTCTATGTTTGGTTGAGAAGGTTGAGTTCCCCTCTCCTATCAATGAGCTAATTATTTGGTCAAAAAAAGCTGCAAGCTATTTTTTTGTTCTGTAGATATAACTCTTTGTTATTACAGTAATAGAAATAAATTTGCCTCTAGTTTGAGGTCATCTTTGAATGCTTCAAACCTAAAATAAAGCAACATAAGACTGACTATATATTTTTCACCCACGGGGAACAAGTAAAAGTGTATCTACTTTTCTGAGTCGCCTCTAATTTAGAAGGAAGTTTTGGAGCTCTTTTTTGTCATTCATGGTTGAAAATTTTGTTCCTTTACAAAAACTATTGTTTATTTATTCAACTAGTTGATTACATTGAGTGGTGTAAGCATGATGCCTCTTACTATGTCAGTTCTTTGGTTAAAGTTGGAACTGTTGATTATTTCTTGGAGTGGTGTAAGTGTGCTTCGTACTGTGTCATTACTTCAAACGGAAACATTGGAGCTCTGTTTCATCATTCATAGCTGAAAACTTGTTCCTCTGCAAAAACTTCCTCTAACTATTGTTTATTTATAAAACTAGTTGATTACTTTGAGTGGTGTAAGCCTGCCTCTTGCTATGTCATTTCATTCATGTATTTAGATTACTCGGAAAGTATCCTCTCTTTTCTATAATATTAGAAGAATTAAATGAATAGTAATATTTTATCCAACTATATCCTGGAAGTCTTTTTATTCATTCCTTCTTCTGGTCAGTGTGCAGTTAATATATTTATTAATGTAGTGAATGACAATGTGAAAAGGGTAAAACAAACTCCTAATTGTTGCGAGAGGTTCATTGGAAAGTTTATTGCAATCAATTTATATGTTGCTGTTCAAAAGATAATTAATTATCTCTTTGTTTCATCTTCATATAGGAGTTATGAATCGGACCGCATAAGAGGAGGGCGGCCTCATTTTAGACGTGGATCTCTTGATGATGGATTTCTCTCTCTGTGACAGAGGTACAGTTTTGTCTTTTGGTTTAGAACTCTCTCTCTCTCTCTCATATCTTTTTTTTTCGTTTATCCATAAACATTGCTAGTTCTGGCCTCTGGGTGTTTATATTACTGAATCCATGCAAACTACTAATTGCATATTGTATGATCTTGTTGTAACTAGAAAAATTTTACTGATTGAAAGCAGAAGCATGCGATAATCAATTGACAATTTTCAGATGGAGACATGTTCTGCATTTGTTGAAAGTTATCCTTAACTTCCTTGAAATATTATAGATGGTGCATTTAATGAAATATGGCAGATGTATCCACAAGTATCAACTCTCAACAAACACATTTGCAATCCATAATGTTGTGTGCGACAAAAGATATGTTCCAATTTTGTTTTGTTTAGAATATTGTTTTACGGTTTCTGGATTAGCTCTGAAATAAGGTATAGACTACACGTCTAATGAAATCTTTGAAGAGTTAATATACAATGATGCAGTCGTCATAAAAAAGACAATAACTTGTATGAGATCGTCTCACAGCTCTCATTCTGTCTAATTTGTTTTTTTGAATTTTCGTGTTTGAAATTTCTCTATTGCATCTTTCTTTTGATTTCAACAGGAGTGAATCTGAGAAAAAAGGGATTCTCGCGGTGCAAAATTCGAAGAAGCAGCAGAAGAACCGAGGTTGTAATTATTTATAGAAACGAAATTCTTGATGTTGGAGGGTTATTTTATGCATCGATTGTTGTTGTACAGTGTTGAACTAATATCATTGTAACTGAAGGGAAATTACTTTTTGTTGTAACGTTTTAATTTTTTTTTTTTTTTCTTACCTAACTTGATACGACGCTGCATCATTCAAGTAAAACGGTTAGTTAGATTAGCAGCTGTAATCTCTCATTAACCACCAACCAGAGAGAGTGAGTGAATAAAACAGAGCTCAAATAATCAAAAATGGTGGAATCCATCGTTGATTTACCCCTAGACGTCCTACTGGAAATCCTGGTTAGGCTGCCATTGACGACCCTGTCGGCGAGCAAGTGCGTCTGCACTACTTTTCGCGATTTAATCTCCCCCAAACCCCACTTCATCAAATTGCACTTGTCCAACGCTTCCCAATCACTTGTATTTCAATTCACAGAAGGGTTCCGTCCCTCACGCCATATACGATTGCTCGAGCCCGAGATCGAGAAATTTGAGTTCAGACCCGTATTTCAGGTAGCCAATTACCAGATTAGTATTCAGGTAGTAAATGATTTTGCTCTTGTGAATTCGTGTAATGGGCTGATTTACTTCGTTAGAAAGCACGCCCCGGATGAATGTCCTCTTGTTTGTAATCCTGTTACGAATGAATACATATGGATGATTATTGAGGAGAGTGGTTAGGGTTTGATTCAACTACTAACCAATACAAAGTTCTGAGGATATAAGCTCTGTTAGAGATGCATCTTCAGCTCAAATACTTGTTTTGGGCTCCAGCTGGTGCGGAAACATCAGAAACGCGCCATTGGGTTTTGATCATTCATGGGATGCAAGTTTCACCTTTGTAAATGGAGTTATTCATTGGTTTAATCCTTTGCAAAAAGACATTGTCTCGTTCGATTTTGACAAGGAAATGTTTGGTAGTGTTGCACTGCCTCCTGAAGAACAGCTGAGATATAGAAAGTGTGTGAGCATTGGTGTTCTTGGAGGTTATCTTGCTCTAAGTTGCAACAATTTCTTGGCCCATCATGTGGATATATGGGTGATGGAGAAGCATGGAAATCAAGAAAGTTGGAGCAAAAAATTAGTTGTCCATGCACCCTTAAGATGGCTTCATTGGCCAGTTCAAGCCACTTCAAATTCTCAGAAATGGGGAATTGCTGATGCTTTGGGAGAACGACGATCTAGTTTGTTATAATCCCAAAGACGGGAAGTTCCGAATGGTGGGCCTTAGACGAAATTTAAACAGTAAGGATGTTCTTTTTAGTCCTACCTTTGTCTCCCTGAAGGACGCCCTGATGATCGACAAGGTGTTCGTGCAAAACATGAGGCCAAGGTATTTATTTTCTTCAAGATTATTTAACCAACCTTCTAAAGAATTCAACCAGAATTGTATTCTCCATTTCTTAATAACTGCAATGCTTATGATCTTGTCATTTTCCTTCTCTGTCTTCAATACAATTTTCTTTGAAATTGTTACAAGAAATTTGACAGTCGGTGGATTATTAAAGCTCATGACATCAGAACACCCAAAATATTACTGTTATGTATTTACTGGTTTTGTTTTGTTCTGCTAATATGATTCTTTGTTTATTACATTGGTAGTTCTTATTCTTTACCCACTGGAAAAATAGTAAAAGATTATTCTTTACCAACTAGTTGATTACTTTTGTGTGGTGTAAGCATGCCTCTTACAACATCATTTATACCATATTTCTAGATAACTGGAAAATTAATTATTAGAAGAATGAAATGAATAATATTTCATCTAACTATATCCTGTAAGTCTTTTCATCATCTTCTTCTGGTCTTTGTGCAGTTTATAAATATATTAATGTAGTGAATGAAAATGTAAACAAGTTCATAGTTGTTGTGAGAGGTTCATGGGGAAAAAATGGAGCATATATCCACAAATATATCCAAGATATAAATAAATTGTAAAAGTTATGGCTTCTGAGATTTGCTTTGAAATATGGTATAGACTACACATTTAATGAAATCTATGAAGAGTTAATATACAATGATGCAGTCATTATAAAATAAGGTAAAATCTTGTATGAGATCATCTTACAGCCTCATTCTGTGAGACAAGGCCCCATTGAGCATATTATTCGACCCATTGTCCATTTAACTTCTTGTAGAAACCCTTCTCTCACTCTCTTGATTGATTCGATATTTGAAAATTCTTAACTATTGCACAACTTGTTTATGTAAGTTCTATTTTACATTTTGCTATTTGGATTCTGTTTCATTGTTTGTAGCTTACGTTGCTTAATTTGTTTATTGATTTTTCGTGTGAAATTTATTTATTGCATTTTCCGATTGATTTCAACAAGACGAAACTCAAAGATAAAAAGGATCCTCGCAGTGAAAAAGAAAGAGTGACTTACATATTAGTTTTAAAAAGTGACTATATTTACAAATTGATTCACAATATCTGCACAAAAGTGTAATTTTTTTTTGCACAGAAGTGTATTTTTTTTCTGCACAGAACCAATTTGTAATTTTTGTCAATTTTGTGAACCATTTTGTGATTTTTCCAAAAAGAAAAGGGAAGCAGTGCAAAGTAAGAAGAAAACGAAGAACAGGGGTTGCAATTGTCTGCAAAAGATACAAGATTCATGATGTTGGAGGGTTATTTGCACAAAGTATTGCAGAAACATAGTACTTTTGAACAATTGTCTTTGTAACTTGAAAATGGAAATTACTTCTTTTGTGTAATTTTTAAGATATTAATTTTTGAGTTCAAAGATGCAGTGGATATACTTTGTTCCTTAGTTTTAAATTTTGTTGCATTGATGGATTTCCTTAGTTTTCTCTCACTTTATATACATGAACACTGTCACTACTTCTCAATTGAAGATTCTCAATAGAAGAAGTGCTGCTTTAGTTTGAAAAGATATCAATAAAAATCAATTTCTAAATTTCACAATATACACCCAATATCAATACTAAAGAATAACTTATGATTCAACCTAATTTATGATTACAATCGTGTACATATATAATGCAAAATCTTCAACAAGCCCTGGGTGACAAGAAAGGAGAGCTAGAAAGAAAAAGGCATGAAAGAAACGTGCCAGAGTGAGAAATGTGATGGCCGGTTCAAATTCTAGCAGCTTACTTTAGCGACGAGTTGACAGACGAAATATCGTCATTGTTACAGATGAATTTACAAATTGAGAGTTTTGAGTGTTGTTAAGCATATTGATCTTCGCATTGTGAGGATACACTTGCACCATCTTGAGTGTAACTTGAAGATCAATAAAGATTTATAGCTCACCACGGTGGATGTAGATTCATTTGAATTGAACAATTTAAATCATTGTGTCATCAGACTCATCTTGTGTGTGTTGAATTCTTGAGAAAAATGATTTTGTAATTATTTTGTTGTAAATTCTTGAGATAGAGGAGATGATTTTTTATGTGTGAATTTTTTGTGGTATGTTTTGAATGTGACTTTGATTTTTTGGGGGGTTATTGCTTGATTTGTTTTTAATTTTTGTTCAAGATGCACAGTTGTAGATTCAAACTCATTTTTTAGGTTTTTCTGTGAATGCATTTTCTGAAAATACATTTCTAATTCAATGTAATGAGTAGATGTAATTTTAGTAAAAAATATTATTGCAAATTAGGGTATAGTATTGAAAGAAATTCTAAGTACAGACGCAATCGCTAAAAGTATTGTAAGAAATAAGTAAGTGCAGACACAATTACTAAAAGTACGGTTAAAAATGAAGAAGTGCATTCAGAACGAATTTTTCTCTGGTGGCATCTAAGAATAGTCATCACATCAATGAACAATGTCATTTACATTAGTGAACAATAATTATTTTTCTTAATTGTAATTCAAAAAAAGAACCCCCTAATTAAATTTTGAGTGTATAAACTTCCTTACTTTGTATGTCCGCGGTCAAATTAAATTAGAATAATTTAAAGACAAAAGAACTTTGTATAGGCTTGATGTTAAGATTATTTTTTATTATAATTTAAAATTTTGAGATAAACCTAATAGCACATATTTAAAGAACCCTATGCAATGAAAAAATTCTTAATGTATTTTATTTATATTTATATATTGTATCTAAATTTATGATTCGTCCTACGTAGAAGCCCAGTTTCATTCTTTGGTCTTTTGGTCCCATCAATAAGTTGAATAATAATGGACCTTTTCACAACGGCTATATCGTGTTTCTACACAACGCGAGAAATCGCTTCTCAGTGACGTTTTATCCGTTTTGTTTAAAGCTTTCTTGCCTTACCCAGGACGAGACGCTGTTTTTAATCAAATAAAACGGTTTGTTAATTTAGAGGTAACCGTTTTATCTCAAGCTTAAACAGGGTTATCTGCATGTAATCTCTCTCCATTAACGATTAACCACAGAGAGAGAGAGAGAGAGAGAGTTTTCAATAATCGGAAATGGAGAGATCCCTCACTGATTTTCCAAAAGAACTCCAACTGGAAATCCTAGTTAGGCTGCCATTGAAGGCGCTGTGTGTGAGCAAGTGCGTCTGCAGAAGTTTTCACGATTTAATCGCCCTCAACGACCACTTCATCAGATCTCACTCGTCCAACGCGCCCCAATCGCTCGCATTCCAATTCGAAGGCACGCTCCACCTTTCGCGCCGTATACGGATGCTCGAGCCAGAGTTGCTGAAATTTAAGTTTACACCCATATTCCAGGTACCCAGTCTAGACCCTGATGATGTAAATAAATTTCTTCTTGTGAATTCCTGTAATGGGCTGCTCTATTTTTGTCGAAGACTCACCCCGGATTTGGATAGTATTGTGTGTAATCCGGTTGTGAATGAGTATGTACAGATTCGTAGTGAAGCAAACCCAGATTCTAATTCAGTTCTTACGAGTTCGTGGTTAGGGTTTGATTCGAACATTAATGAATACAAGTTGTTACTGATATTCAGCTCAAAAACGGGTAAGTCCATGGGTATGAATTCTTATGTTTTTCATCTACGGTCTCATTCGGGGAGAGATGTAGAAAATACACCATTGGGTTCTGATCATTCTTGGAATTCAAGTTCCACCGTCGTAAATGGAGTTATTCATTGGTTTGATTCTTCACAAGAAGATATTGTTTTGTTCGATTTTGAGAAAGAAAAGTTTGGGAAGGCTGCTCTGCCTCTTGAAGAGCAGCTCGGAGATAAAAATTGCATGAGCATTGGTGTGCTTGAAGGTTGTCTTGCTCTCAGTTGTAACCACATTTCTGCGAATCGTGTGGATATATGGGTGATGGAAAAGCTTGGAAATCGAGACATTTGGAGAAAAAGATTTGTTGTTGATACAGTGACACCAGAAAGAAGAAAAACAAGAAGGCTGCACACTGGCCAGTTCAAGCCACTGCAAATTCTCAGAAATGGGAAATTGCTGATGCTTTGGGGCAGGAGGGATCTGGCTTGCTACGATCAGAAAAATGTGAGGTTCCGATTGGTTGGGTTTCGTGGGATGAATGCAAATTGTGTTGTTGTTTTTACTCCTACTTTTGTTTCCCTCAAGGACACTCTGAGGATTGACTCGGTAGTGCAACACAAGAGACCATTTATTTCCCTGAAGGACCCTCTGAGGTATTATTTACATGCACTATTAATGTTTTATTTACTTGTGTTTTCTTGTTGCTTCGATTTTTTCAAGTATATAGAATTATTCAACAAAATACTATTCTATTCTCTCTTCAAGCCCTCGACAATTGCTTGCACTCCAAGTCGTAGCTGTTGTACCCTCCCGCAGAATACATATTTTCGAGCCGAGGATCTGGGGACCTGAGTTTAGACCCACATTTGAGGTACCGAGTGAGATTGAAGGTTCTTCAGGTGTAAACAGGTTTTCGCTAGTGAATTCCTGTAATGGGGTGCTTTACTTTTGTGTAAAACATAGAGCGGATGTGTATTCCTTAATGTGTAATCCGGTTACGCATGAAAATGTAAGGATTTATCTTGAAGATAGCTTAGTTCCTAGGAGTCAATGGTTAGGGTTTGATTCGAGTATTAATCGATATAAGGTTCTAATGGTATTAATCTCTTCAAGAGATGATCCAAAGGGGCTGGATTCTTATGTTCTTGAACTACCGTCTGGATCATCTAGATATATCGAAAATACGCCATTGGGTTCTGATCATTCATGGGATGCAAGTACCACCTTTGTAAATGGAGTTATTCATTGGTTTGATTCTTCACAGGAAGCCATTGTTTTGTTCGACTTTGTGAAGGAAATGTTTGGGGAGGTTGCTCTGCCTCCTGAAGAGCAGCTGGGAAATAAAGAATGCATGAGCATTGGTGTGCTTAATGGCTGTCTTGCACTCAGTCATAATGATATTTCTAAGCATTGTATTAATATATGGGTGAGGGAGACACATGAAAATCAACAATGCTGGCAAAAAGAATATGCTGTTCATACAGAGTCACTAGAACGTTTCAAGCCACTACAAATTCTCAGAGATGGGGAATTGCTGATTCTTTTGAGCAACAAGGATCTAGCTTTCTGTGATCCGGAAAACATGAGTTCCCGACTAGTTTGGATTGGTCAGGATATACATTTTGCATTTGTTGTTTTTACTCCTAGTTTTGTTTACCTGAAGGACACTGTGGGGATTAACAGGGTGATGGTGCAACAAGTGAGGCCAAGGTATAATTTATATACACTAGTAATGTTTTATTTACCAAATGACTTGACAAGAATTGTATTCTCTTGTTCGGAACTCAATTTGATTCTTGTTTATTACCTTTTATGTCAAATCGTACGGATAAGGATAATTATTACTCCCTTGAATGACATCCCAAAATAGAAAGTGTGGAAATTATTTTGGGACTGAGGGAGTAACATTTAGGAAAGTTCTAATTGCTTACTGGTTTTTCCAAACAAAGCTATCATGTTATGAAATAATTCTACAATAATTGTACTAAAATACTATTCTATTGTCTGCCAAATCATTAGCAGTTCATTACAAGAACTTCAATGTTAAATGATCTAACATCTTATAAGAATTTGAACATTATTGACTTGTTGAGATTACATAAGAAGGATGCTCTATTTAAGTGGTATATCATGGGTGTTCTAGTGACTTGTGAGATCCATGCATGGTTTAGTGCTCGAGAAAGATTCATTCATGTTCCAGTTGAAATTATAAATGGAAATCTGGCATTTGGTAAGAGTTATTAAATCTGGTAAATCTGTATCCTGTTACTTGTAATCAATTTGGTTTCCATGTCTTTTTGTTGACTTAATTTTATGAACTGATTATATGCCCAAGGTATTGAAATTGATAAAAAGTCATTTGTCGTATGCTCTGTTTCTTCACACTTTTAGGTGAGAAGGCTTAGTTACTGATGTCATATGTTCATTGATATTGTTACAACTAGCTGCACTATCTGCAATGTTTTGTCTTGCTCAACAAAATTTTATGATTCTTTATTAATACATTAATAAAGATAAGTTTTGCTCTAGGTTGAGGTCATTTTTAAACCCTTCAAACCTTCTATAAAGAAAAATTAGATTGATTATATATACTTCAGCTATTACAAATTGGTACTTAGATTAGGGAAAAACTGAGAAACAAGTTAACAAGAGCATCTAATTTTCTAGTGTTGCATCTATTTTAAATGGAAATGTTGGAGCACTGGTTAATGCTTTTAAATTTTGGTTCCCCTGCAAAACTTCTCTAATTATTGTTTATTTATTAGTTGAAAAATTGGTTTCCCTGCAAAACTTGCAAAGTGTGCATGTGTGCCTCTCAATTGCCCTATTTTCACATGTTTAGTTGACCAAGAATGAATCCTCTTCTTCTGTTATTAATGTAGACAGAGGTTCACAGTTTTAGAGATTTCTGTGTGATCTTTATTGTGCTTACCTGAATCCATTTAAATTACTTATTTTATGTTGTTACGATCTTGGTGTAAAGCAGGAGTGAGTGTTAATGAAATACAACAAACGTATCCACAAGCATATACACACAACATACACATGTGCAACCTGCAATGTTGTGTACGAGAAAAGATATGTTCATTGTATAAGAGTTTCTTTGTCACTCTATTGCTCTCAAGAACTCATGATCAAGAGAAACTGGGATGAAAAATATGTTTCTTGCTAAACTTTCACAATAGAAGATCTCATTTTCCTGTTGGTTTGATTGGGTTTGCATTTAGATTGTTACACTATAATATATGGGTTAAGTTTGATTGATCATATTTTAAAGATGGATGTGCCTGAGTTTGTTTTCTCTTGTTTTATTATTAATAAACAGAGATGGTTCTGAAGAAGGGGTGGCACATCCGGAGTCAAAGGAGCTTGAAGATGCAAAGTAAAAAGAAAGTTGAAATAAAACTATGGAGTACACAAAGGAGTATGAGTAAAGTGCAGAAAGCTAGTTTGCGTGTGATACAACTTACAAATAGTAAACAATAGTTATGCATTTAGGTCATTCTGCAGATGTAACTAGTCGTTAGCTAGGATTCTTAAATCTCTTGGTTGGAGTTGATTTCTACTTTTACAGTATCGACTTTTGATTCTTTTGTAAATTGAGGTAAACGAGATTCAAACGTGCCTGTGGGAGTGTATATGCATCTTGTTTGCTGTATAATTCCATGAGACAAGCGATTTTCGATGCTCATTGTTTGAGAATCACTTGTAACAGGTTGTCAAACTGAATCGGTGCATTGAGTGAAGGAAGATATGTAGGTTCAGACAATGATTTTAGTTTAGGCCAGAAGATGTGGAGCAAATAATCACGAGGTATTACCGAAGGAGCAAAGAAGCAAATGTTGGATTTTGGTGATCATACCCAAAAAATTTCTTCTATTATCTTTCATCTACCATCTCCCAAGCCAACAACTTTCAATGCAAAAACTTGTCTCATAATTGTTTATTTATTCAACTAGTTAATTAGAGAAAGGTCTCTGGTTTATGAATTTATATGTGATGTTAATTGCTCTGAGTGGATGATTGTGCATATAAACTAAATAAATTTACTTAAACATATCCTCGGATAATTTTCAGATGGTGAGATGTGCATAAACACTAAGAGTGTGTTTTGTTTAATGAACTAAATATTCAATCCCCTGACACAGAATTATTCCTGTCAATTTTGTTTAATGGACTAAATAGTCAATCCCCCGACATAGGATTATTCCTATAGATATTGTTGTATTATGATGTTGCATACAAGAAAAGATATGTTCCATTGAATATAAGTTTCTTATCTCTCTCAAGAATTTCATGATTAAGGGATGACAACTATGTTTCTTGCTTTATCCAAGTGGAAATCAGATAATTAAATGATTGAATCATGCACGAAAAGGTTGTTACTACTTACTACCTTGCTTTGTAACTAATGAGAAATTATTCACTATTTTCCGCGGTAGAGCGTGAGCTCTTTACTTCTTGACAAATTAAATCGTATTACTTGTTTCATTAAAGTAATTCAATCGTTTCATTGGAGATTGTTAATTATATTGCTATAAGAGATAATTGTTACATAAACCAACTCTTGAGAAAATCATTTTCAAAGATCTATCTCTTGGTACAATTACGTACTCATTAATATCACCTTGTTTGATGTTGGTCCTACAATTAATTAATTAATTGATATGGGCCAGGCTAACTTTTAAGAAAAAGTGTTTGATAAATTACCATCAAAAGGGCTTGACAGGTGGCTATGATGCTACATGCAGACCAGGGATGCTGTTACACCCTTAAATGTTGGCTGCTGAGACGTATTGCTGCGTGGATGCGTCGAGTTGCGAATGGCGGATAAGTATGGGCATTTCTCTTAACACTTGGACAGTGAAGTGTTGAAAGTGGCGACACGTGGTCTAGGTGGGCTTGACTAAGACGATCGTGGGTGTTGCATGCGGGGTGACACACGTATGGGTGGATTGGACGTACGAGATCATGGGACAACCTAAGGTGTTGGGTTGGGACGGATGAGAGTAGGCATTCGTCAAGTTTGGGCAGTGGGTGTCTAAGTGTGGAGTGCATGGATGCACTCGTGGACATTCGGAGGTACGTGTGAGCTGGGCGACCTCATTTTAGACGTTTCTCTCTCTGAGATAGAGGTACAGTTTTGTCTTCTGGTTTAGAACTCTCTCTCTCTTGTTGTAACTAGAAAAATTTACTGAGTGAAAGCAGAAGTGTGTGATATTCAATTGACAATTTTCTGATGCAGATATCTTCTGCATTTATTGGAGATTATCCTTAACTTCCTTGAAATATTATAGATGTTGCATCTGATGAAATATAACAGATGAAACACATTTGCAATCTATAATGTTGACTTTGAGATTAATAAGAAGGATATGGGCTCAGTGACTAGTAGTGCTCTAGGAGGATTCATCTATGTTCTAACTGACATTGTTACAAGAAATTTGACATTCGGTGGATTATTAAAGCTGGTAATACTTCATAACATTAGAACACCCAAAATATTACTGTCCTATGACTTGTAATACAATATTATTTCCATGTTTTTTTGCTGACTTGAGTTTAAGATGTATATTTTAATAATGATATTATACTTTTTCGAGTCTCTGGCAGAATTTGATAAATATCTCTCTTCTTTATCCACTGTCATTCGTCTTATTCTCTGCAAGGTTTTGTTTTGTTCTGCTAATATGATTCTTTATTTATTACATTGGTAGTTCTTATTCTTTACCCACTAGAAAAATAGTAAAGAATTGTCTATCTATCTATCTGGAGTACTGTTCCACAGGTTCCTCTGCAAAAAAATCAATTGACAACTTTTAGATGGAGGCATGTTGTGCATTTATAGGAAATTATCCTTAAAATCTTGGAAATATTATAGATGTTGCTTAGAATGAAATATGACAGATGCATCCACAAATATATCCAAGATATAAACAAAACTTAAAAGTTATGGCTTCTGAGATTTGCTTTGAAATATGGTATGGACTACACTTCTAATGAAATCTATGAAGAGTTAATATACAATGATGCAGTCATTATAAAATAAGGTAAAACCTTGTATGAGATCGTCTTACAGCCTCTTCTGTGAGACAAGGCCCCATTGAGCATATTATTCGACCCATTGTGCGTTTAACTTCTTGTAGAAACACTTCTCTCACTCTCTCGATTGATGCAACATTTGAAAATTCTTAACTATTGCACAACTGGTTTATGTAAGTTTTATTTTACATTTTGTTGTTTGGATTCTGTTTCACTGTTTGTAGCTTTACGTTGCTTAATTTCTTTATTGATTTTTCGTGTTTGAAATTTATTTATTGCATTTCTCTATTGATTTCAACAAGAAGAAACTCAAAGATTAAAAGGATCCTCGCAGCGAAAAAGAAAAGGAAAGCAGAAGAAACTGAAGAACAGCGGTTGCAATTGTTTACAGAAGAGACAAAAGTATTACACAAACATAGTACTTTTGAACAATTATCTTGTAACTTGAAAATGGAAAATACTTTTTGTTGTTGTAATTTTTCAGATATTACTTTTTGAGTTCAAAGATGCAGTGGATATACTTTGTTCCTTAGTTTTAAACTTTGTTGCATTGAGGGATTCCCTAAGTTTTTTCTCACTTTATATACATGAATACTGTCACTTCTCAACTGAAGAAGTGTTACTTTAGTTTGAAAAGATATCAGTAAAAACAATTTCTAATTTTCTCAAATATACACACAAATACACAATATCAATATTAAAGAATAACTTATAATCTCATGTTCTACATCAGATTTAAATTCAACCTAATTTATGATTACAATCGTGTACATATATAATGCAAATTCTTCAACAAGCCCTGGGTGACAATAAACGAGAGTTAGAAAGAAAAAGGCCTGAGAGAAATGTGAGAGAGAGAGAGATGTGATGGCCAATTTAAATTCTAGCAGCGACGAATTGACAGACTAATTATCGTCATTGTTACAGATGAATTTACAAATTGAGAGTTTTGAATCAGCTTAAAAATTCGTCTTGTGTGTGATAAATTTTTGTGAAAAATGATTTTGTAGTTATTCGTTGTAATTTAACGATGTCAGGAATTCATCAAGAAAATCTAGATTATATTCTTGTGAAATTTGAAAGAAATAGGATCTTTGGATGGAGGTTTTCGACGGGGTTTCTGGGTTTGTCAATTGGTGGTTATTGCTTGATTTGTTTTTAATTTTTGTTCAAGATGGACACTTGTAGATTCAAACTCATTTCCGTAGGTTTTTCTGTGAATGTTTTTTTTTTGGAAATTCCAAATACAGACACAATCGCTAAAATTATTGTAAGAAATAAATAAATGCAAACACAAAGCATTGTAAAAAATAAGAAGTGCAGTTAGAACGAATTTTTCTGTGGTGGCATCTAAAGAATAGTCGTCACATTAATGAACAATAATTTTTTTCTTAATTGTAATTAAAAAAAATTATGTATAAACTTCCTTCTTTGTATGTCTCCCGTCAAATTAAATAAGAACAATTTTAAACACAAAAAAAATTGTATAAATCTGATGTTAAAATTTTTTATTTTCGAATATAATTCAAAATTTTGAGATAACCTAAGAGCATTATATATGTAAACGACGAGTTTGTCTTGGATGTACTTGGTTGCATCTTATGCATCCTTAATTGGGCATCAAACTTAAAATTAATTTAAATCATCCTATAAAATTGGATCAATCAAAATTAAAACTAAAATTGGGTCGGTCAAAATTGGGCACCTAGCATTTTATCTTAAAGGACCCTGTGCAATGAAAAAAATTCTTAATCTATATTATATGTATCTATTGTATCTAAATTTATGATTCGTCCTAAATAGAAGCCCAGTTTCATTCTTTGGTCCCATCAATAATAAGTTGAATAATAATGGACCTTTTCACAACGGCTATATCGTGTGTTTACACAATGCGACAAATCGCTTCTCATGCACTGACGTTTTATCCGTTTTGTTTAAAGCTTTCTTTCCTTACTCTAGACGGCGCCGTTTTTTATCAAATAAAACGGTTGGTTAGATTAGCGGTAACCGTCTTATCTCAAGCTTAAACAGGGTTATCTGCATGTAATCTCTCTTCAGAGAGAGAGAGAGAGTTTTCAACAATCGGAAATGAAGAGATCCCTCACTGAACTCCAACTGGAAATCCTAGTTAGGCTGCCATTGAAGGCGCTGTTTGTGAGCAAGTGCGTCTGCAGAAGTTTTCACGATTTAATCTCCCTCAACGACCAATTCATCAGATCTCACTCGTCCAACGCGCCCCAATCGCTCGCATTCCAATTCGAAGACAAGCTCGGCCTCTCGCGCCGTATACAGATGCTCGAGCCAGAGTTGATGAAATTTAAGTTTACACCCATATTCCAGGTACCCAGTGTAGACCCTGCTGTTGTAAATAGATTTCTCCTTGTGAATTCCTGTAATGGGCTGCTCTATTTTTGTCCAAGACTCACCCCGGATTTGGATAGTTTTGTGTGTAATCCGGTTGTGAATGAGTATGTACAGATTCATGGTGAAACAAACCCAGATGTTAATTCAGTTTTTACGAGTTCGTGGTTAGGGTTTGATTCGAGCATTAATGAATACAAGTTGTTACTGATATTCAGCTCTAAAACAGACAAGTCCAAGGGGATGAAGTCTTTTGTTTTTGATCTACTGTCTCAATCGGACAGACATGTAGAAAATACGCCATTGGGTTCTGATCATTCATGGAATTCAAGATCCACCGTCGTAAAAGGAGTTATTCATTGGTTTGATTCTTCACAAGAAGACATTGTTTTGTTTGATTTTGAGAAGGAAAAGTTTGGGAAGGTTGCTCTGCCTCTTGAAGCGCTGCTTGGAGATAAAAATTCCATGAGCATTGGTGTGCTCGAAGGTTGTCTTGCTCTCAGTTGTAACAACTTTTATCGTGTGGATATATGGGTGATGGAGAAGCTTGAAAATCGAGACATTTGGAGCAAAAAATTTATTGTTGATACGATGACACCAACAAGAAGACTGCACAATGGCCAGTTCAAGCCACTGCAGATTCTCAGAAATGGGGAATTGGTGATGCTTTGGGGCAGGAGTGATCTGGCTTGCTACGATCAGAAAAATGAGAGGTTCCGATTGGTTGGGTTTCGTGGGTTGAATGCGAATCGTGTTGTTGTTTTTACTCCTAATTTTGTTTCCCTCAAGGACACTCTGGGGATTGAGTCGGAGGTGCAACACGAGAGACCATTTATTTCCCTGAAGGACCCTCTGAGGTATTATTTACATGCGCTAGTAATGTTTTATTTACTTGCGTTTTCTTGATGATTTCTTGTTTTGCTTCATTCAAGAAATTTTATTTGCTTGCCTGTTCTTCCAAACGATTTTTTCAAGTATATAGAATTATTCAACAAAAATACTATTCTATTCTCTCTTCAAGCCCTCGACAATTGCTTGCACTCCAAGTCGTAGAAGCTGTTGTACCCTCCCGCAGAATATATATTTTCGAGCCGAGGATTGGGGGATCCGAGTTTAGACCCATATTTGAGGTACCGAGTGAGATTGGAGGTTCTTCAGGTGTAAACAGGTTTTCGCTGGTGAATTCCTGTAATGGGGTGCTTTACTTTTGTGTAAAACATACAGCGGATGTGTATTCGTTAATGTGTAATCCGGTTACGCATGAAAATGTAAAGATTTATCTTGAAGATAGCTTAGTTCCTAGGAGTCAGTGGTTAGTGTTTGATTCAGAGTATTAATCGATATAAGGTTCTAATGGTATTAAGCTCTTCTAGAGATGATCCAAAGGGGCTGGATTCTTATGTTCTTGAATTAACGTCTGGATCATCTAGGTATATCGAAAATACGCCATTGGGTTCTGATCATTCATGGTATGCAAGTACCACCTTTGTAAATGGAGTTATTCATTGTTTTGATTCTTCACAGGAAGCCATTGTTTTGTTCGACTTTGTGAAGGAAATGTTTAGGGAGGTTGCTCTGCCTCCTGAAGAGCAGTTGGGAAATAAAATACGATGAACGTATCCACAAGCATATACACACAACATACACATGTGCAACCTGCAATGTTGTGTACGGGAAAAGATATGTTCATTGTATACAAGTTTCTTTGTCACTATTGCTCTCAAGAACTCATATGATTAGGACGAACTGGGATGATAAATATGTTTCTTGCTTTACTTTCACAATAGAAGATCTCATTTTCCTGTTGGTTTGATTGGGTTTGTATTTAGATTGTTACAGTTTAGTTTTGGTTTATGCTTGTGCCTATAATATATTGGTTAAGTTTGATTGATCATATTTTAAAAATGGATGTGCCCGAATTTGTTTTCTCTTGTTTTATTAATAATAATAAACAGATATGGTTCTGAGGAAGGGGGTGGCACATCCGGAGTCAAAGGAGCTTGAAGATGCAAAGTAAAAAGAAAGTTGAAATGCAATAAAACTATGGAGTACGTACGCAAAGGAGTATGAGCAAAGTGCAGAAAGTTAGTTTGTGTATGATATAGCTTACAAGTAGGAAACAATAGTTATGCATTTAGGTCATTCTACAGCTGTAACTAGTCGTTAGCTAGGATTCTTAAATCTCTTGGTTGGAGTGGATTTTTACTTTTACAGTGTCGACTTTTGTAAATTGAGGTAAACGAGATTCAGACATGCCTGTGGAGTGTGTATGCATCTTGTTTGATGTATAATTCAATGAGACGAGCAATTTTCGATGCTCATTGTTTGAGAATCAGTTGTAACAGGTTGTCAAACTGAGTGGAATTCAGAGAAAAAAATGAAGTCGGTGCACTGAGTGAAGGAAGATATGTAGGTTCAGACAATGATTTTAGTTTAGGCTTGAAGATGTGGAGTAAATAATCACGAGGTATTACCAAAGAAGCGAATGTTGGATTTTGGTGATCATACCCAAAAAATTTCTTCTATTATCTTGCATCTACCATCTTCCAAGCCAACAATCTTTCGATGCAAAAACTTATTACACGCATTCATCCAATCTCACTAGAGCATGTAAATGGATGTTGGTGTGGCGAGTAGACTGATGGATTGTGCGAGTGCAGTTCGTGCCGGCATGTGGGGCGAAAAATTTGAGTTCGCCCATGACAGATGCCAAGGTAATCAAGTGTGTCATCCTGGTAAAAGTAAGAAATAAATTGTTAGTAATTCTCAAACTAATTTAATGATATTTTTTGTAGAGCAATATCATAAAATTGAAGCTGCCTCTCTGTTCACCATCCGGCGACGAATTTGTGGCCGTCGTACATCGATTTGAAGAAGCCCCTGCCACAGTTGCCGGAAATCGTTCAAATCGTGTGTTGCTACTGAAAGCACAACCACCTACCTCCATCTGAGAGTCGCCCCTTCGAATCATTCTGTCTCTTTCTTTCCTCTCCTCCTCTCTTTTCTGTCACGGTGGCAGACAGCCGCCTGTTCAATTTCCGGCAGCGAATTTCCAGCCAATTTTTTTAGGCGGTGTCAATCTCTCTCTCTCT
>JAPKLY010000105.1:710617-787618 GCA_026898435.1 Prunella vulgaris
CCTACCAATTTTGCTTGATTATCACTATTAATATTTGATTTTGATACTTCCATCAAACTTATTTTCACTTATTCTATCGGGCATCCAACAAAATTATTCTCACATATTTTATCCACAAAATATAGAGTGAAAATAATTTATACATAAATTACTTTAAAATGTATAAGTTGTTTTACTAAAGAGTATTAATTATTGAGGATACAAGTTATTTTCATTAAAGAATATGAGTTGTTTCACTAAATGAATGTTATTAAAAGAGCAAGTATTGCGTAAAATATTCTAACGTAAAACTATTCATATTTGAAAAATCAGCGGGTTTGTCCCGAGTCGGATCGGATTTTTTTTTTTTTACAAAATTCGCGCAAGGTATAAATTCCAGGTTTTCGCTCTAATAGTAATATGTATTTGCTCCCGATTTTGTGTTACTATATGGAAAAAAAGTGTCACTATAGGATAAAATGTATATTTGTTAAGAACAAAAATAAAACTAAATGTATTGATTCATGTTTTTTTATCGGCAAATCTTACTCCCTCCGTTCCACAATCGTTTGCACACTTTCCCATTCAGTCCGTCCCACAATTATTTTCACACCCTATATATGAAAATTACTACTTTAACTTTATCCTCACACTATTCACTTATTTATACAAAATGTCATTATTTTTTAAAAAAAAATCCAACTAATTCTATTATTTTAATAATATAAATTTACATATCATTCTACTTTTATTAAAAAATGTGCACTCCCGGAGGGAGTAGTTGCTAGTAGTTAAAAGTTAATTCACGAAGTATCTAAATACTCCAAGATTTTTCTCCAATCCACCTTATATCTCTCTTAATTCGTTCCCAAATAGAATTGATTCATGTAGTAACACACTTTTTATTATTTTATATGTGTTATTATAAGAAAAATAATTATTTTTATACAAATAAACATTTATAAAATACCAATATTTTTTCTTATAGTAACATATATTGAGCTCTTACATTGTATGAGAAAATGTTTATTTCTATAAAACAAATGAATATGTGTAAAAAAATATATTTAGTTTGATAGTAACACTATCTTAAAGTAATATACATTTTCCCAAATTGTAACACACATGGGAGCGAAATATCTAAAATTTGCAGCTTGCGTGAATTTTAGAAAAAAAAAAATTCAAATCCAACTCGACCCGGTACAGACCTACAAATTTTTCAATTGGATAATTCTATGATAGAATATATTCTATACAAATTTTTATCCTATTAAAAATATTGTAAAGTGACTTATCTATGAATAAGTATCATTTTATACCTACCCCACTTTACGTGAACAATCACATTATTTCACCTTTCACTATCACTTAAATACTCAAATGTCACTTCACATTATTTCATCTTTCATTATCACTTAAATACTCAAATGTCACTTAAAAGAAATAATGAAATTTATTCATAGTATAAAATTTAAATTAATACTGATACATTCACCTAGTGAAATCGTAAAATTTATTTAATGATACCAATTAATATACTTATAAACTAGATCACTACGTAAAATTGTATGATATCATACAATTCATTTAATGATACCAATTAATATACTTATAAACTAGATCACTACATAAAATTGTATGATATTAATTTATAAGAATCATGATATCATTGATGAAGGGTATAGCAAGTATAAATTTCGTGAGAATGATTTCATTGACTTTACACTCATAAATTAACAAACACTTTATTGAGATACATTTATTGACTTTATACTCATAAATTAATAAACTTTTCATTAAGAATGCCTTCATTGACTTTATACTTATAAATAAACAAGTTATCCATAATGCCTATGGCAATGCAACAATATTGATGGATGAAGGGAGTATTCAGAGTGGTCCTACTTTTGAAAGGTCCAGTGTGAAAAATAAAAATAAAAATTCTAAGATTGAGAAAGATTAAAGAAAAATATAATTAAAATCATTTTGGGATTGGAAATAAAAAAAATAATGAAGCTACGAGATTGGATAAAAAGTTATTCTCATATTAATGCATATAGATTACAATTATGATAAAATATTATACACAAAAACTCGTATGCAATATTGCACAAAACCCGATCCGTGCAATATCCCCAAATGAAAATTCGCGGATCCAATAAAATTTTTAAGGAAAATTCTCACCACTTCCAGAATGTATACCACATGAACATATTTGTACTACTGTAAGACAAAATGTGTGCTACTACATCTTAAAAAAAAAAAATTTGTACTTTTAAAGTAACTATAAGAATAATATGTATTTTTACAAGAACAAATATGTGTTTCTTAATTTATTTTTTATTTTATTATTAGTTTTATGTTGATAAATGATAATATGTTGGTAATGTAATAATACCTTACATGTGTTACTATCTCGACACTCCCAAAATGTATACTACATGAACATATGTGTGCTACTGTAAGACAAAATTTGTGCTACTGTAAGACAAAATGTGTGTTACTACATCTTAAAAAATTAATTTTATCGAAATTTCAGAATGTATACCACATGAATATATGTGTGCTACTGTAAGACAAGATGTGTGCTACTACATCTTAAAAAATAATAATTTCTATAAAAATCAATAAATATTTATGAAAAACGAATATTTTTTCTTATAATAATACACATATTGATCTTACATTGTATTAACATGTTTGTTTTCTACAAAAACAAATGAATATATGTAAAAAAAATAATATTTGTTCTTATAGTAGTACACATTTGACCTTGCAGTAGCATAAATTTACTCATACAGTATAGCGAAAATCCTGAAATTTGAAAATTGTCCAAATCCGACCCGACCAGTTCAAGATCCGCGAATTTTGTTACTTTGACCCCTTTGACCCGAAAATTTTCAAAATTTTCCTTTTTTGGCATATATTGCACCCGTGCAATATTGTACGGGAAACCTACTCAATATTATATGCAAATAGTTCATAATAAATTTATTAAGAAATAATTTTAAAATACCAAATGTTTGAGTATTAAAGATCTAATCAGACGTATAAAAAATTTGGATCAATGATATTATATATTTAGTAATTGTTATAAATTTTATTGGCTCCAACTTTTGATACATTTAATGGATTTTTCGATACTCCAGATCAAATATATGAAATACTTATAAATTGATTTATGACAAACTTATTATGAACCATATAAAATTTATTATTAAAATTTATATATATATATAATTTAAAAAATCAAAGGTGTTGTGTGGAGCTTGGGTCTGGGAGTATTACCATATTAACATTAATATTTATTTGTTTTTCAAAATTTCAGGGGGCTGATGTAGAAAATTCATGCATCTTGCTCGATCGATCTCGTATGTATTGTTGGGAAGAGACTTAGCACTATTCAAGCTCTAGCCATGCATGGATACTTGCAAGTCAAGTAATGGATTTTGAGCGTAGCAATGCAAGCTATGGGCCCAATTAAAAATACCAGTTATAATAAATACTACCTCCGTCCCACAAAAGTTTGCACACTTTCCTTTTTAGTTTGTCCCACAAAAGTTTGCATACTCCCAAAATGGAAATATTCCTTTAAATCTCCATCTTTAAAATCTTTACCTCACAGTCTCCACCATACACATTTTGCCCATTACACTTTTTTTTTAAATCTGTGCCCAAAAAAATACCGCAGACTTTCCTGGGGCGGAGGTAGTATTGTCGAAACATATTTAAAAAATGGATGAAATTGATTGTCTAGATTTGGTCATCTTTATTTTTCTTATCTCGATCGAGTCATCACAAGTCTAATTATTATTGAATAACAATTGCATTGCACATGTGATACATTTATATATATAATTATTTTTTAAAAGAATAAGAGAATTAGAATAATTTATCACATATATAAAATTATTTTTTGAAAAAAGAGAGAAACTAATAAGAATAATTTATATATCACTAGACATTAATATTTTGAATACTGTATCATTACAAAGATTCTACAACAGAGTTGTCACGTGCATATGCTAATTTGAATACAAGATTTGGTCTGTCAATCTTGCAGCTCAGTTGACTCATTTGGAGTGTATCCAAATTTTATTGTTTTTACATGAACGCCCGGGTTGATGGAGTGTAAAAGATTAGAACTCCCTCCGTTTCAAAATATATGTCATTTTAATTTTTTGTATTTTTATCATAATATATGTCATTTTAGCTTTTTTTTCTCAAACCCAATCAACTTCAATTAATCGTTTTCCAATGTATTGCTATTAATTAAAATAATACTCCTTAATATGTGTGCTAAATGCTAAAATGACATATATTTTGAAATTGAGGGAGTATAAAGTAAGAGAAATGTATTAAATTTTAGTGTTTGGTAATTCATAATTAAAAGTAGATTATTTTTATATTCTTATTTGATAAGGTGTAGCTGTTATTATTTTCTATTTATTTTTAATGATTTAATATTTTTTATTGGTGTTTGATATTTTATTCATAAAATATCATCCGGCATATTGCATTAAACCACGTACAAAAAAATGTGCATATATTTGGTGGACAGAGGGAGTATATATATTAGGTTAAAAAAAATCCCACAATATCATATCAACAAGAAATAAATCTTGTTGTTCTCTAATTGTGCTATATCTTCGGCAGCTTCTCTATTCTTCACTTTCTCCAATTGATTGCCATCTCCGGTGACTTCTCTGTTAAAAGCATTTTTTCCTCCCTGAACTGAGAGTTTTCGGCGGCCATCGCCTCATAAAAGAGCAGCAACATTCACGCGCCAATCTTCACCCTCTATTTTTTAGTCGAATACAGCTTCTCATCTTCACCCTCAGTTTCATCCCTTCACTGATCAATTCCAGTAATGGTATAGTGGTCGGTTTGGTGGTGATTTTGTTGGATGTTCGGTGGTAGTTTTGGTGGTCGGATTTGGCGGTGATTTCAGTGGTGATTTTGGTGGTAAAATAGTTGCGGTGGTGTTTTCGGTAGATGTTTCAATGGTGATTTTGGTGGTCAAAATTGGTGATGGTCTTCTCCGGTGGCCGTCGTCGTCTTTGCGAAGGAGAAGCATCATGTTGTAGTCTTCACATTCTCCTCTTCATTGTTAAGTTACATCACTATTCTATTTTTATTTCTAATACCATGGTAGAGGTGGAACACCATCTACCAATGCATTTCACTATTAAAATCATATTAGAAGTTTAGAACTCTCGATCTGTTACTATTCACCGAGTTGAAGAGTTCTAATACATGCTATCAAATTGGTGTAATATCAGTAAACACCCCCCCCCCCCCCCAATATCTCACCATTTTACATGCTACCAAGTGTGGCCTAATGTATGATGTCGGTAGCTATATGATGATTCAATAATATACTTCTGTCCAATTGAAATTTGGGGCATTTACATTTCTTTTTTTTTTAAAGACAAAAACTTTCATTGCAAAGAGAATACAAGGGGTACTCCAACCCTTACAATGGATCGGAGGATATTAATACTCCCTTTGTCCCAGGTCTTTTTTTCAAAAGACCTGGGCACACGGATTAAGAAAAAGTAGAATATGTGAGTGTGAAATTAATTAATAAAATATAAAAAGTGTACTTTATTGACTTTCGTAAGTGTAAATTATTTTTTTTTAAGGTGGGAAAAAAGAGTTGGGACATCCCAAAATAGAAAATATGGAAAAAAGAGTTGGGACGGAGGGAGTAACATATACATCACCACCATTTACATATTAATTCAAAAAGTGACCATACTTACAAATAGAACATTCACATATTGATTCTAAAGATCATATTTATAAATTGGTTCAAAATATTTGAACATATATATATATATATTTGCACAATATCAATTTGTAATTATCATTTTGCAATTTTTTTTTAATAAATTGGTTCAAAATATTTATATAAACACATTAATTTTTTTCTTTGCGCAGAAACATAAATTTTACTATCATTTTCGCTCTGCCTTTAATACATTTAATCTATATTTTTTTGACGGAATACATTTGATATTATATTAATTCTTAATATATGTGCTAAAAAATGATGTGAAACTGTAATTGGGGACAACTTTAAAAAAAAGTGATTTTTCTACTTCAATTAAGTTTGTAATTTTTTTAATAGGAAAAAGAACTTTTATTAAATTAGTATTTGTATAGTACATATTTGGGTTTTTTTTTTTTTTTTTAAATATAGCATTTTCCATTTTCATTGATGAAACTAGCGTGAAATGTATAATGTTTAGCTTTTTACGTAAAGCCATGAACAGGGTTGACGTTTAATAGAAACGTGCAGTTCACGATTTTCAAACGGCTTCCTCAACACCGTTAACCCCTTAACATGAACAGTAAAAACATGATTTTTCACTCCAAAGTCAACGGTCATTCATTGCATTTAGGAGGTTATAATTATTATGATTCATTTAATGCATTCAGGCACCTATAATTATTTATGGAGTGTTTTTTTTTTTTATGTATTCATGTCATGTTTCCAAGGATGAAAATATCGCTATCGCAAGTAATATCGCAACCTTAAATTTACGAAAATATCGATGGATATATCGATATCGCATATCGATATCGCAAAAAAAATAAAAAAATAACGGAAATTTTATTAAAATTTTGGAAATTTAATATGAAATTTTAGGGATTATTATAGCATGTTATTATCCATTTGTTTCATTTAAGATCACAAAAAATTGACATGTTTAAAGCAAATAAATAGATAATGGACTATATAATGATTGTCTGACATTAATTAATTAATAATATAATACATAAACAATAAAAGATGATTTGAATTACATGATACAATACATTTAGTACCAAAATGATGACCTATGAGGTTCAAATGTAGAAGATGGAATCCCATCTTTGTCCAAACAATATTGGTACCAACTCATTGCATTAGAATAATCCTGCATATAGTTATGCACATGTCATTCATATGTTTCTCTATCGCTTCCAACTGTTTCACCATAGATTGGATAGTGTGCACTAACCCAATGAATTTGTTGATATGAAAATTGATGCTGAAACACATTTCGAGTATTCCAACCAAATTGTGAACTCGAATGTGTGTCAGAAGCATATGAATCTTGAGACATATCACTATGATCAGTGCCCAATAAAAAAAATATATGTATAAAAATAAAACCATGAAAGAATATACAATAACTAAAAAAAATTATCATTTGAAAATTGTATAAAAATATAAAAAAAGAAAAAATTACGATTTTTTATGTAGTGCGATATTTTGCGATATATCTGCGATATTTCCCGATTTTCAATTAATTTTGTACTACGAGTGAACCGATATCGATATCGATATCGATATTTTGTGATATTTTGCGATATATCCACGATACTTTGTAAAAAATACATTGTACCCCAATATCCATATCGCATACTCAAAATTTGCGATATATCCGCGATATATCCGCGATATTTCGCGATATTTTCATCCTTGCATGTTTCTATATTAATATGGAGTACACTTCAGGGATATTATAATTATTATTAATTCATTTAATGCATTTTAGGTACATTAACTCTTTTCCGATCTTCATTTTAAATGCCTATAATAATTTTCCGTGTCACATTTTGTTGGATTTCTCTATGTCACACGATCAAGTTATTTATTTTGCACTTGATTTTTCGGTACTTGATCAATTGGATCGGCGTATGTAGACATGCTAAAGTTAAAACATATTTTTAACATATGCAGATCATTATTGAATCAACCTCTTGGAATGTACTGAAAAATCAAGTACAAAATGAACGGCTTGATCGCGGTGCTAGAGAGAAACGTTTGACAAAATGTGGCACTGGAAGTCATCATAGGCATTTAAAATGACTATGTGAAAAGAAATAATATACTTAATAAATTATTTTTAATTATTCTTTTTTATTAAGTATAACTTTAAAATTTACATGCACTCTTATTTTTTAAATAAATACTAATGATAAATGCTATAGTACTAAATAAATAAAAAATTACACACAATGCACAAATTTCAAAAGAAACATATTTATTAAACTACAACTTATTTTATTTTTTATATTTAATTTAGTGAATTATAATATATTAAATACTATTTTACTTAAAAAATAATTATGTATCTTAGTAAAATAATGATAAATGAATTCACATTTTGTTAAATAAAATAAAATAAAAAAATTATTAAATAAAAAAATAAATTAAATTATTATTTAATTAAATTGAAGAATCATACAAAAAAATTACTCCCTTCGTATTTCTATAAGTTGCTCGTTGCTTTTGGGCACACGAAATAAGGTAAAAGTGAAAAAGTATAAGTGATGTGATGAAAAAAGTGAAAAAGTATAAGTGATGTGAGAGAAAAAGTGAAAAAGTATGAGTGATGTGATGGAGAAAAGTGAAAAAGTATTGAAAATAATAATAAAAAAGTGAATAGTAATTTCCAAAAAAGGTAAAAAAGCAATGAGCAACTTATAGAAAGACGGACGAAAATGGCAACATGAGCAACTTATTGAAAGACGGATGGAGTAATAATTATAACATCCCTAAAATGTACCCTATAATATAAAAACATGACATGAATGCATTAAATGAATCAATAATAAATATAACATCCCTTAAGTGTACTCCATATTAATATAGAAAACATGACATGAATACATAAAAAACACTCCATAATAATTATAGGCGTCTGAATGCATTAAGGGAGTGTTTGTTTACAAATGGAAACACCCAATGAATTTTCCCTCATCCAATCCAATCCGAAATAATTGATCTTTTAAACTAATATATGATAAATTAAATATCATATTCCAGTTTCTCATTTAATTAGGGAGGTGATTAATTACTTTGACCCAATGCATACAGGTCAAAACCAGAAAGACCATTTTCACAAATTGAATGAAATGTTTGAAGAAGTATTACCATTGATGCTCACATCCAAATAAATTGATGGTAAATCATACGTCTTGTTTCCCAGTTTATATTTTTCATTCAGTATTGAACACACAGTTTAAGAAAAAATATATAAATATGAAGTTAAATATTAAAATATATTTTATTTATTTTTATAAATATAAATTATTTATTTTAAAGTGTGAAAAAAAGTTGGACTATTTTAAAATTAAAAAAAATATGAAAATTATCTTGACGAAGAGTATTAACCACAATAAATGTACATACAGAAGAAAAGAGAGTGGAAAACAGGACAACAGCTCCTTCCACCCACTATTCATATCAATCCTCACGAGGAAAAGAAATTAGTTTTGTGAAACAATTATTCTGCACGAGAGAAAAATGAGTTGTGAAAAATAATGTAATGGCCTTTTTAGTGATTTTCTTTTGGGCTTTAAACATATAATTGGTAAATATAATATTAACATTATTAGGAAGCCAACAAAAAAAAAAAAAAGCCAAATTGTTATACCAACTAAATATAATTTGTAATTTAAGTGTATTTTTTAATAGTGAAATTGATTACACTGAATAATTAGAGTTAATTTTACTAAATAGTCATAACAGTTCAATTGTAATTGCACTGAGTAATGAATCTTTAAAATATACTTAAATTATACGATACACTTGATGTATAAGAGATTCACTTTTACAAGAAATGTGTTGAATTTATTAAGTTTCTCCCCCATTCTAGAATTAATTTCATATGTAAAATAACACGTATATTAAGAAAATAAAATTTAGTGGAGAAAGTTGAAGAAAATAAATATTTTGTTGATTTTTGTAAATGTAAATTATTTTTTAGAATGTAGAAATAATATTTGTTTATCCAAAGGACAAAAGATAAGTATAAAATAATTTTTGGATAAAATAATATATTTTAATGGGTGGCTTACATATTTGTTTTAAAAAGTGATTATATTTACAAATTAGTTTACAATATCTGCATAGAAGTGTAATTTTTTTCTGCACAGGAGTATATATTTTTTTTTTTGTACAGAACCAATTTGTAATTTTTGTCAATTTTGTAATTTTCTCTATTTTAATTGTATTATTTCAACTATAAGTTGTATGTTAATATATTTAATAAATTTATTTTTATTATTTTATATGAATAAAATATTTTTTAGTTATTTAATTTTTTTACGTTCAACTGATCGAATAAGTGCACATAGTCCTGATTGAATGGGCGGTCAGGTTTAAAATCATTGCTATATAAATGGAATAGGGTATCGACTACAGAGACTATAATACTGCCTCGAGAAGAAGGAAGAAAAATCGAAGGTGAAGGCGAAGTCGATCCTCAGTCGATCATGGCTCCCACTGCGAAGAAGCAGAATTCGTCGAAAACGTTGGAAGATTTACCAGAAAACATGCTTCAGGAGATCCTGGTGAGGCTGCCATTGAAGACTCTGTTCGCAAGCAAGTGCGTGTGCAAAACTTTTCTGGAATTGACAGCCCCCAACCCTCACTTCATCGAATTGCACTCATCAACCGCTCCCCAATCGCTCCTGCTCCAATTCCAAGAAGGCTTCCGGCCCTCGGACCGTATACGGATAGTCGAGCCGGAGTTGCTCAAATTCGACTTCAAGCCCGTATTCCAGGTACCTGAATACGCCTTAAGTACTGGGATTATTCTTATGGGGCGTGTGAGATGTATCCATGCGATAAATGATTTTTATCTCGTGAATTCGTGCAAAGGCCTGCTTTACCTTGTTAGAAAGTACTCCCCCGATGAATGTTCTCTTGTTTGTAATCCTGTTACGAGTGAATACATGTGGGTGATTATTGGGGAGAGGGCAGGCACTACTAAGAGTCAGTGGCTAGGGTTTGATGCGAGTAGTAATCAGTACAAAATTCTTAGGATATCGAGCTCTACGCTAGATGGATCTCGTGGGATGGGGGCTCAAATACTTGATTTAGGTTCCGCTTGGTGTAGAAATCTAGGAAATGCGCCCGTGGGTTTTGGTCATTGTTGGGATACAGCTTCCACATTTGTAAATGGAGTAATTTATTGGTTTGATGGCTCTCAAAATGAAGTTGTTTTTTTCGATTTTGAGAAGGAGATGTTTGGGAAAGTTGCCCTGCCTCCTGAAGTGACCCAGAGAATTACACCTTGTGTAAGCATTGGTGAGCTTGGAGGTCGTCTTGCTCTAAGTTATAATAATTATTTCGCCCACAATGTGGATATATGGGTGAGGGTAAAGAATGTAGATGAACAGTTTTGGAGTAAACAAATAGCTGTTGATACAATGACACCATCGAGAAGGCTTTTCATCGGCCAGTTCAAGCCACTCCAAATTCTCAGAAATGGGGAATTGCTGATGACTTGGACGAGACATGATCTGGTTTTGTATAATCCGAGAAACAAGAGGTTTCGATTTGTTGGACTTAGACGGAACTTACACCCTAGTGCTGTTCTTTTTCGTCCTAGTTTTGTTTCCCTGAAGGACGCGCTGAAGGTTGACAACGTGTTTGTGCAGAATGTGAGGCCAAGGTATATAGTTATACATATTCATTATTAATGTTTAATTTACTTTATAACACTTGCATTTTTCTTAAGATTATTTTACCAACCTTCTAAATTTTATATTTTTAATGATCTTGTCATTTTCCTTTTCTCTCTTCTGAAGTACAAAATTTTCTTATTTGTAAAATAAATGTCCTCGATGATCTAACATGTTAAATGAATTTGGAAAGTTCTTGACTTGAAGATTACGTAAGAAGGATACTCTATTTAAGTGGTATATCATGGTTGTATTCTAGCGACTAGTGAGATCCATGCATAGTATGTCTCTGCTTTTGTGATCTAGGAAATTTCTTCTACGTTCTAATTTAAATCATTAATGAGAATTTGATAGTTGGTGGGTTACAATAGGGTACTTCATAATTTTAGAACAGCCAAAATATTACTCTTTTGCATCAACTGCGAGTTGTAATCACTAATTAATCTAGTTTCCATGTCTTTTTCGAACTCAAGTTTAAAATGTATTTTTAATACCTTTTCAAGTAAAAACTGATAATATTTCTCTTCTTTATCCATTCCGTCATTTGTCGTGTTCTCCGTACTCTACGTTTCAGTGAGAAGGTTCAGTTCCTCTCTCCTATCAATGAGCTAATTATTTGGACAAAAATAAGCTGCAAGGTTTTGTTGTTCTTTATTATTACATTTAAAATAATTTTTGGCTGTAGTTTGAGGTCATCTTTAAAGTCTTCAAACCTCAAACAACGAAAAACAAGACAGATTATATGTACTTCCTCCACAAGAAACAAGTAAAATAGTATACATTTAACATTTTCCTTGATTAACATCTAATTTTAATGAAAATGTTGGAGCACTATTTCATGGTCAAATAACCGGTTCCTCTCCAAAAACTTCTCTAATTATTGTGTCTTTATTCAACTACTTGATTACTTTGAGTGGTGTATCTTTTTCACGTTTTTAAATTACCCAAAAAATATTCTCTTTTCTTTAAATACTAGAGGAATGCAATGAATAATATTTCATCTTAACTATATTGCGGAAGTTTTTTTTTATCATCACTTTTCTGGTCATTGTGTCGTTAATATATTTATTAATGTAGTGCTTGACAATGTAAAAAAGGTAAACAAATTTCAGGTTGATGTGAGGGTTTTATTGTCTTTTTTTTTCGCCGAGGGAAAAATTTGAGCAATTTTGGTCTTAAATGACTTTTAGAAAGCTTATTGTTATCGATTTATATGACGCAATTAAAAAATTTTAAATTACCCATCTCTTTCATCAATCATCATATAGGAGTTATGAGTCGGACCGCATAAGAGGAAGGCTGCCTGCTTTTAGTCGTGGATATCTTGATGATGGATTTCTCTCTCTATAAAAAAGGTACAATTTTTCTTTTGGTTGTGCATTTGGACTCTCTATCTATGCTCTTTATTGTTATTTTTTATTTATCTTTTATTCATAAACATCGGTACTTCTTGCCTGTGGATGATTGTACTACACTTAATTCATCCAAACTTAAAGTTAGATATTGTTATTATCTTCTTGTTAGAAATATTTACTTGTAAACAGAAGTGTGTGTTAATCAATTGAAAATTTCAGATGACAACATGTTGTGCACTTTAGGAAATTATCCTTAAAATCTTCGAAATACTGTAGATGTTACTTTAATGAAATATGACAGATGTATCCACAAGTATATACGCTCAACAAACGCATTTGCAATCTATAATGTTGTGTCCGAGAAAAGATATTTTCCATTTTTGGTTTTGTTTAGGATATTTGTGCATATATTGAAACCTGTGTTGTTTTCTAATATCCAAGATTATATTTAAAAAAAAAAAGCGGTATGGTTTCTGAGATCCGCTTTGAAATAGGGTATAGACTACACTGCTAATGAAATCTACGAAGAATTGATAACAATTATGCAGTCATTATAAAATAAGTTAAAAACTTTTATGAGATCGTCAAATAGCTTTCATTCTGTGAGATGGAGCCCATTGAGCATATTATTTGTCTCATTACCCAGTTAACTTCTCGTAGAAACCCTACTCTCGATTGATTCAATATTTGAAAGTTCTCAACTCTTGCACGACTGGTTTTTGTAAGTTTTATTTTACATTTTTGCTGTTTGGATTTCGTTTCATTGTGTTTTTGCCTGTGGCTCTATCTTGCAATCATGTTATTTGTTGATTGATTTTTTGTGTATAATGTTTATCTGTTGCATTGATTTCAACCAGATGATACTCAGAGATAAATAAGGTTCTCGCAGCGAGAAAGATAATGGAAGCAGTGTTGCCTTTGTTTACAGAAGAAACATGTTTTTTTTTTATGTTGGAGGGTTATTTTATGCAGACTGTTGTTGTACAATCTTGTACTACTATAAGTTTTGCAGAAACTACAGGTGTTGAACAAATGTCCTTTTACTTAAAAATGGAAATTGTTTTTTTGTTGTAACTTTTGGATTTTGATTTTTGAGCTCAATGATGCAGTGTTGGGATTATTCTGGTTTATTAGTATTACATATTATTGCATTGAGTGAAATTTTTCCTATTACCTATTGTTGCATTATGGAGGAAAGTTGCCTCACTTTAGGTCCATGCACACTATCCCTTTGACTATAGAAGTATCTCTTTTATTTGGAAATTTAATGAATGAATTGATTTTACGTTTCTTTACAAGTTCGCCATTTTAGATGAAATGTAAAAAGTTTTATGATACTAGAACTAAAAGGCACATCTACCATCTTGGGTTTGATTCTTAGTGAAAGCAATATTAAAGTGGTGCTTCGTTAGGAATACTTTGATTGCAATGATAATGAGAATAAATGTATGATAATTATAGTGGTTGGTGAGAATAAAAAATATGCATAACTCAATTTATTAAACAAGTTGGTCGTTATCCACATTTGATCATCATTTTTTCACCTTATAATATCACTCTCATCTGTCATTCATATATATCACAACCAATAAATTTTTTATTTATTATTTTTAAAATTAGAACAAAACACTAGTATTAGAAGCACTATAGAGACTAATCATTCATTTAATATGCTCAAGGGACAGAAAAATAAAATTTTATTTTTAATTTCGTTAAACAAATGGAAATAAGTTATTCCTAAGTTGTCTACCCATTGAGTCTCTCTCTTAAAAGGAAAATTGAATATTAAGGTTATGATTTATGAGTGGGAGAGTGTTAGAAAATTTAATAAATAAATTAATTTCATACATCTCTTCATATCTAAAGGTTTTACATGTGATAGAAATTTTCATTTTATATAGCCACAAGATCATGTCACTTCCACATGTCCCAATTCAAAAACACTAGCTAGTATTCGCTCTGTCTCACAGGAATTTGCACACTTTCTTTATTTAGACGTTTCATATAAATTTGCACACTACTAAAAATGAAGTATTGATTTACGTGCACACTCACAAACATATACACATATTTACTCATGTGCAACTACTTTATATATATAACACATTTTTCTTAAAAAGTGTGCCGTCTCACAGGGAGCAAATTCCTACGAGATGGAGGGAGTATTTGAATAGCATTTCAAGGATCATCAACTTATATCAAAATTTCCCAAAGTAGTAAAAAAATTTGAATGCCTTTTAAGCGGTTGTGGATGCATAATTTTTTCATGGGAATTAAGGTAATGTAGAACTTGATGGCCAGCCCAAATTACTCCAAGTTAAGTATGAAATATGTTGTAAAAATACATGTTCAAAAATTCGGGCCGAATAGAAGGGTCTAATGGGCTCGGGCCATATTAGCCAATAAACTAATGGACAATCCAATTAGGTTGATTAATTTCTTTTTCATTGTTTTAATTTTACATGATGGTCTTGAAACTTTTTAATTGTTTACTCTTTGTTTTTATTAACATTTAGTTTGATGGAGTAACATAATTTTTTTAACATTTAAAATTAAAGAGAAAAGTACAAATTGGTTCAACAAATTCGCACGTATTACAAAATGGTTTATGTGCAAAAAAAAAAAAAACACTTTTGTGCAAACACAAAAAATATTTCTGTGCAAATTTTTATGAACCAATTTGTAAATATAGTGATTTTTTTGAACCAATATGTAAAGCACCCAAAATTAAACTATTTTGTAACTGCAGAAAGTCAAAATTATTACATTTACAATTTACTACTAGTTTAAATTCTTGATAAATTAGTAATGTATCAATATAGTTACTGACCACTTAGCATAAAGTAGACTAACTAATTAGCATTATATATGTGGAGTTGGGTCGAGTAAACAATGTTTATATATATTTGTTCAAATTTTTTTTTTTAAATATTGAACTCAAGAGTTGGCGGTTAACTCACAAGGTTTGGTTGGGCTTCCCATTTGTAAACCTAACATAAAACCCGACCAACTCTTGAACATGACTTGAGACGAGAGGGGCCACGCTGTTTGAATTGCCACATTTAAAAAAAAATATTCTAACAGAATAATGTTTATATTATTTAATAAAAAAAAAATATTATAGATCTTTTTTTTTTTATTAACCACTATAATAAGCATATATTTATTATTATTATTCTTATAAAAAATTGTCAAACCCAGCTCCATCTTAAGTAACATTACTCCGTCTTTATTAAGTCACTCAATTAGGAATGGAGTAGAGAGTTTCGCCATGCATGGATACTTGGAGTGCACGTAACAAGAGACTTGGTTTGATTATTATTATTATTTTTAATGCCTACTGATAGACACTTTTCTTGGCTTAGTGGCAAAAACTTCAATAGGAACCCTGATGCTTCTCCACGGCGAACCCTTTGAATAGTTTTCTTTTCTTTTCTTCTGTTCAATATTAATATATATTTTGTATAAAAAAAAAAATATTTTACCATATTAACCCTCCTTGGGACTTAGATTCTCTCCATTTGTATTATGTTACATTGCTTTCTTAAAACTCATGTTAAAAGTTTGAGCAACACTTGCGTATAAATTTCTACCGTAGAAATTTTACTAAAAAGAAGAGAAAAGACAACTCTGCCCTTCCTGCCTTATTTTTCGCTGATGATCAACGTATTAGCTACCGAAAATATAATACTATATATGTACATATAGTTTCGAAGATGATTAGCTAGAAAAAATATAATACCATATATATACATGTAATATTAGCTGGTGATTTGCAATGTCATTTTTCTTTCTTTTTTTTTTTATTTGAAATTGGTATTGATTTAATAAAATTCAAATAATATTATGTTACAAATTTAAAAGTTCTCTCTCAAATTATGTTACTATATAGACAAAAGTGTGTTACTAACAAGTAAAATATGTGTTACCAATCCTTAAAAAATTAACTTTTTGTACTTTTAAAATAACTATAAATGAAATGTGTAAGTTTTGTAAAAATAAAATATGTGGTACTTAATTTTTTTTATTATTTTTATTGATTTATGTTGATAATATATTGTTAATATACTAATACATCTTTTAATACCTTATGTTATATAAGTACAATATATATTTTGCCAAGGACAAATAAATAGTTATAAATATAGTAACAAACATTCGATTTTACAGTAACATACATCTGCTCTAATTGTAACACAAATTTGCTCACTAGTCTGTGTTACTATATGGGCAAATGTGTGTTACTTTAAGGACAACATGAATTTTATAAGAATATATATGTGTTTCTTATTTATTCATCATCCCCTTAAAATTTAGGTATATTTAATCATATAGTAATACATCTTTTACTAATTTATATGTGTAATTATATGAAAAAAGTAATTATTTCTATAAAAATAAATAATATATTTGTGATAAACTAATATTTATTCTTATAGTAACACACATTTATTCTTTATATTATATAAAAATATTTATTCTATAAAAATTAATGAATATATGTAAAAAGAATAACATTTTATATGATAGTAACATACATTTGCTCTAATTGTAACATACATTTTCTCCTCATTTTGTGTTACTATATGAGTAAATATGTGTTACTTTAAGGATAAAATAAATTTTTATAAGAATAAATATGTGTTTCTTATTTATTCATCATCCTTTTAAGTTCTAGGTATATTAAATCATGTAGCAATACATTTTTTTTACTATTTTATATGTGTTGTTATATGAAAAAATAATATATTTGTGAAAAACTAATATTTATTCTTATAGTAAAATATAATTTACTCTTTATATTATATAAAAATATATATAACTATAAAAATAAATAAATATATGTAAAAAAATAACATTTTATATGATAGTAACATACATTTGTCTTAATTGTAACACACATTTGCTCCTCTTTTTGTGTTACTATATAGGCAAATGTGTGTTACTATATGGGCAAATACATGTTTTTAATTTAATCATTTTATCTTGAAATCTAGGTATATTAATTCATGTAATGACAAATATTTTATAATTTTATATGTGTTATTATATGAAAAAATAATTATTTCTATAATAATAAATAAATATTTGTGAAAAAATAATATTTTTCTTATAATAACACATATTTTGCTCATATATTATATGAAAAATTATTTATTCTATAAAAATAAATGAATATATGTAAAATAACAACATTTAATATGATAGTAACACAAATTTTATCTTTCTGTAACACACATGTGTCTATATAGTAATACAGTTTGAAAGGGAATTTTTAAATTTATAATATAATATTACTTAATTTTTTTTTATTAACACATTAATTAAAAAAAAGTTATGTGATTAAAAAAATAGATGAAATAATCATGCCTAGAAGGATAGAAAGAAAAAAAAAGGAAAGGAAATAGATAACATAAGCATGCCTGGAAGGTTAGGCGTGAGGCTCATACGCGAGAATTAAGTTTATTTTTCTGGAAGGGTATGTCCGTCCTTTATATTTTTTTTAAGTTTATTTTTTAAAATTTCTACCGTAGAAATTTCTATATAAGTTTTTGTCTAAAAGTTTAGGTTGTATTAAAATAGATTTTGTATATATCTCCTAGTTATGAATTTTATGCCGTATTAGCGTTTGTGTTATTCTTTAATGCTCCACTTGGATGAATGAGTTTGAAAATAAATTGATTTAGAAAAAAAAAAATACACATAAAAAAACATATATTTCAAGTTAAGAATTATAAAGAAATAAGAGAAAAGAGAAAAAGTAAGGAAAGATAGAGATAGAAAGGGGTAGAGATGAGAGATTTCAAATGACATTGTTTTGAAGAGAATTTAAAATTTTCCAATTTTAAACATAACTCAAATCTAAATATTTATAAATATATGGAGAGATTATTTGTGTGTGAAATCAATGAATTTTTAAATTCACTCATTCAAATAGAGCCTAATAGAAATGAGAATGAAATATATCAATTTTTATTTATGTTGAATGAATATTTGTTTTTATATAGTTATATCGTGATCTAATTCTAAAATAAATAGATAAAAAGTTATTGATTATGGAAAAATGATGGAAGAAGAGGATTATAAAAATTATAAAAATTAAAAATTGGAAGTAATTTTCTTATATAAAAGAAAAAATAAAAAATTTTGCTATAATATTTATATATTTATTCTCATGCACATTCCAATTGAAGATTTTTTAAATTATGCGCCACCTTAACATTGCAGAATTACATAAAAAAAATCGAAATTTATTAAATTACATTTGTCAAAATATAAAAATATGGACGAAATTGATGGATTTTATCTAATAAACAAATAACATTTTTTATTATTTCTTTTTCTTTGGTGCCATGCATTTCAACACGTCAACATTAAGAATATTTGTTGCTTTATTGCATTTCCATTTTTAATACTTATTTCTCATACAATATAATATAATATATGTACATATATATTAATAATAATAATAATAATAATTAATAAATTTTTTTATTAATAAATATATCTAAATTGTATAAGTGTTGTGAGCAAATGTTTGAAATACGCGTGTTTATTCCAACATACAATACAACACAACACAACACAACACAACACACTATGCGGTGTTTTGCATAAAGAAGCAAAGCAGAGGTAGAATCCAATCCTCGAGAAAAACGAAGAAGAAATTGAAGTGGATTCCTCAGTCGATCATGGCTCCAAGGTCCAAAAAACACAATTCCTGCATAATGCTGAAAGATCTCCCCGAATGCATGCTTTTGGAAATCCTGGCCAGGCTGCCATTGGAGACCCTGTTGGCGAGCAAATGCGTCTGCAAAATTTTTGCCCATTTAACCTCCTGCAACCCCAAATTCAACGAATTGCGCTCATCAAACGCTCCCCAGTCGCTGGTCTTCCAATTCCTGGAGCGCTTCCGCCCCTCGCACTGCATACGGATGCTGGAGCCTGAATTGCTGAAATTCGAGTTCCGACCCGTATTCCAGGTACCCGAATACGTGCCAACTACTCTGATTGATCGTGCCCGTCACATGAGTTATATCCATTCTGTAAATCGATTTTATCTTGTGAACTCGTGCAATGGACTGCTTTACCTTGTTAGAAGAGGCGGAGATGATGAATGTTCTCTTGTTTGTAATCCTATTACGAATGAATACATATGGCTGGTTATTCCGGAGAGGTCAGTCACAGTAGCTAAGAGTCAGTGGCTAGGGTTTGATGCGACTAGTAATAACTACAAAGTTTTGAGGATATGCAACTCTCCGCTAGATGGATCTTTCGGGACGGAGGCTAGAATACTTGATTTAGGGTCCATTTCGTGTAGAGATCTAGGAAATGCGCCGTTGGGTTTTAATCATGATTGGGATACAAATTTCACCTTTGTTAATGGAGTTATTCATTGGTTTGATGCTTCCCTGCCCAATATTGTTTTGTTCGATTTTGAGAAGGAAGTGTTTGGGGAAGTTGCACTGCCTCCTGATGAGCACATGATAATCAAACATTGTGTAAGCATTGGTGAGCTTGGAGGTTGTCTTGCTCTAAGTTGTAATGATTATTTCGCCCACAATGTGGATATATGGGTGATGGAAAAACATGGGAATCCAGAATCTTGGAGTAAAAAAATATCTGTCGATACAATGACACCGACGAGAAGGCTTTTCATTGGCAAGTTCATGCCACTCCAAATTCTCAGAAATGGGGAATTGCTGATGATATGTATGGGCAGTGATTTGGTTTTGTATAATCCGAGAAATAAGAGGTTTCGATTAGTTGGACTTGGACGAAATTTACAGCCGAAGGTTATTCTTTTTCGTCCTAGTTGTATTTCCCTGAAAGACACTCTTAAGCTTGATAAGGTGTTTGTGCAGAACGAGAGGCCAAGGTATATATATTCATCAGTAATGTTTGATTTACCTAATTGCACTTGCATTTTCTTTAAGATTATTTGACCAATCTTCTAAATTGTTTATTGTTAATGATCTTGTCATTTTCCTTTTCTCTCTTCTGAAGTGTTGTTTTTTCTTTAATTGTACGGTAAATTTATTCAGTGATCTATCATGTTAAATGAATTTGGAAAGTTCTTGACTTGTAGATTAAATAAGTGGGGTACTCTGTTTAAGTGGTATATCATGGTTATTCTAACGGCTAATGAGATCCATGCATGGTATGTCTGTGCTTTTGTAATGTAGAAAATTTCATCTACGTTCTAATTTAAATCATTAAAGAGAACATTTGGCGGGTTACTATAGGGTACTTCGTAATTTTAGAACAGCCAAAATATTACTCTTTTGCATCACCTGTGACTTGTAAGCAATCTAGTTTCCATGTCTTTTTGCGAGCTCAAGTTTAAAATGTATTTTTTTAATACCTGATAATATACTTTTCAACTCCGAGGCTAAAACTGATAAATATATGTCTTCTTTATCCACATTGTCATTTGTCGTATTCTCCGTATTCTACGTTTCAGTGACAAGGTTGAGCTCCTCTCTCCTATCAATGGAGCTAATTATTTGGTCAAAACAAGCTGCAAGGTTTTGTTTGTTCTGTAAATATGTTTCTTTATTAGTACTTTTAATATAAATCTGGCTCTCGTTTGAGGTCATCTTTGAAGTCTTCTTCACTGACGAGAAACAAGTAAAAGAGTATCTATTTTTCTGGATTTGCATCAAATTTAAATGAAAATGTTGGAACACTGTTTCATGGTCGAAAAGCTGGTTCCTCTGTAAAAAATTCTTTAATTATTTTTTCTTTATTCAACTAGTTGATTACTTTGTGTGGTGTAAGCATGCCTCTTGTTATGACATTTCTTTCATGTTTTTAAATTACTGGGAAAATATCCTCTTTCTTCTTTTATACTTGAAGAATGAAAGAATGAAATGAATAATATGTCATCTAACTATATACTGCAAGTCTTTTTATCATTTCTTTTTCTGGTCACTGTGCAGTTAGTAAATTTATTAATGCAGTGAAGGACAACGCAAAAAAGGTAACAACTCCTAATTGTAGTGAGAGGATTTTATAGTATTTTTTGTTTTTGGGGGAAAATTCGGAACAACTAGAAATCAATTAAAAAAAATTGAGATTTAAATTGGACAATTGCTTATAAATGGCTTTAGAAAGCTTATTGCAGTCAATGTATATTTTGAGATTCAAATTTTTTAACTATCTATCTCTTTCATCATCGTGTAGGAGTTTTGAGTCGGAGTGCATATTGGGAGAGCTACCTAATTTTAGTTGTGGATCTCTTGATGATATTTCTCTCCCTGTAATGAAGGTACAATTCGTATTTTTGTTGTTCATTTGAAAAACTCTATATCTTTGCTCTCTCTATTATTGTTTTTTATTTTATCTTTTATCCATAAACATTGGTAGTTCTTGCCCCTTAATAGTTATATATCGTTATGATCTTGTTATAATTAGAAAGATTTACATCTTTAAAGAAAAGAATGTGTTAATCAATTGACAATTTACAAGTGGGGACATGTAGTGCATTTATTGGAAAATATCCTTATAATCTTCGAAATATTATAGATGTCGCATTTAATGGAATATGAAAAATGTACGCAAGTATATTATCCGCATATATATTGTTGTGTGTGAGAAAAGATATGTTCAATTTTTGGCTGTATTTAGGATTTCGTGCACCATTAACATAGTTTTGAAAGGCGCACCTCGGGCGCCAAAGGCGAGAGGCTATAGGTGGGGCGCCTTTTATGTTCAAGGCAAGGCGCTGTTCGCCGGGCGAGTGCCTTTTGGCGCCTTTGGCGCCTTTTTGAGGCGATAAAAGGCGCGCCTCGGGCGTGCCTTTTGGTTTTTCCTATATGGAGAAAATGTTAAGTAAATTTTGACACTTTTACTTCAATTTTATGTATTTAATTGACACTTTTTTAAGTAGTAGCACTTTTAAAATTAAATTAAATGTTTAAACTAAAAAATACATGAAAAAAATAAAACCCTAAAACTAGGGTTTCATTCCAAAAAAACATACGCAGCCCTTGCAGCCCTCCCTTCTCTTTCACAACTCTCATGATTGTTGGAGGGGGATAATTATGATGAAGATGAAGACTTTGTACATGATTGTGATGATTTAACTTGGAGTATGGTTGGTGATGCTCTTGGGGTTGATGAGCCCGTATACCAAACTAGAGGGAAATAAGTGAGCAAGGGAAAAGAGAAGGGGAAGGGAAAAAATGTGGGTAGTTCAAGTGCAAGGCTACATTCTAAGGGTAAGAGTAAACAAGTAGACAAAGGCAATAGGAAAAAAGACTCATCTCTAAGACTTAGAGATGAAGATGATTATGAGGAGGCATTTGATGAAGTGGAAGAGGATGAAGAGGAAGAGTACATTGATGATGATGAGATGAGGAGGCATTTGATGAAGTGGAAGAGGAAGAGTACATTGATGATGATGAGATATTTGATAAGGAGGAGAGGAGGGTTTTGATTTTGATGTTGATGAGGATGAGGATTGAGAAATTGTTAACTTGGTGTGTTAGTTTCATGGTTTTTGTTTGTGAAGAATGAATTCGTGAAGTCTATCTTCACTTTTTTGTGTTAATTTTATGCTTATCTTATGTTATAATGTTTATTTATTGAGTTTTTAGTGATATTATGTGGTAGAAAGTCTTATATGATATATTTTGTCAAAATGTATCAAAGGCGTGCCTCGGGCGCGCCTCGGGCACCTCGGGCGCTACCATCCCCTTGGCGCCTTTTGGCGCCTCTCGCCTTTCAAAACTATGACCATTAATGCCCATGCTATGACTTGTCGAATAGAATGGTGAGGTTTGACATGCAAAAGAATCGTGTTGTAAAATATATATACCTTTTGAAATATTACAAGCGCATGTTGAAATCTGTGTTGTTTAGGTATCCAAGATACAAACAAATTTTTGAAGGTATGGTTTCTGAGTTTGCTTTGGAATATGATATAGACTACACTTTTAGTGAAATCTATCAAGAGTTATTAATATACAATGATGCAGTCATTATAAAATAAGGCAAAAACTTGTATAGGATCATATCACGGCTCTCATTCTATTAGATGGAGCCCTATTGAGCATATTATTTGACCCATTGCCCATTTAACTTGTTACGTCTCTCGTTGGAACCTACTCTCACTCTCCCAACTCTTGCACAGATGTGTTTGGTAAGTTTCATTTTACATTTTGCTGTTTGGATCTTGTTTCATTGATTCTGTGCTGTAGGTTTATGTTGCAATCATGCTAATTTGTTAATTGATTTTTTTGCAAGTAATTGTTCTATTGTATTCTGCGATCGATAAATACTAGATATGCAGGTGTAGGTACTAGTAAAAAGAAAGGGGAAGCAGTGGAGAAACGCAGGAACTGAAATGTAATTGTCTGAAGAAGAAACAAAGCTTGTTGATGTTGGAGGGTTATATTATGCATAGAATGATGTTGAACAAACTTGTATATGTTTTGCAGGAGCATAAAAGTGTTGAATAAATATCCTTTTAACTTGAAAAGGGAAATTAACTTTTCTTTTTTGTAAATTTTTTCATATTTGCATGTTATTGCATTGAGAGAGTTTTCTTATTGCCTATTGTTGCATTGAGGAGGAATTATTGCTTCAATTTTGAAAATATTACTTAACTTCAAAAATAATACTTTTAAGTTGGACGTGAAAAGTTTTAGTTTGGTACTAGTTTTTATTTGAGAAGTACTCCCTCCGTCCCATAATTGTTTTCACACTTTCCTTTTTTGTCCGTTCCACAATTGTTTTCACACCCTATAAATGGAAACTATTACTTTAACTTTACCCTCACAATCCAACTAATCTTATTATTTTAATAATATAACTTTACACAATACTCTATTTTTCTTAAAAGTTGTGCCATCACAGAGGTGAAAACACCTCTGGGACGGAGGGAGTATCACTTTTAACTCTAAAAATTATTACATGTTGGTCGTTTTGAAAGTACTATTTTGAACTTGAAAGGTAGATAGTCAATTACAGCTCCCATTGCCTTGTATTGGTTTGGGAATTATATGGATAATGTTCAACTTTTAGTAGAAGATGAAGGACCAGATTTGACAAGGTGACATTTCTTAAGATGTTGATCACGTCGCTCGTTTGATAAATTTCATGATTGTCAACATATATAAGTAAGAAAAAAATGGAACATTGACTTCTTTTAAGGTATAGACAATGGTCATACAAACATCTTTTGAACTTTAAAGACATCACGCAAACATTAAAACTTTTTTTTTCCATTGTCTAGGAGGCTGTTTTAAGACGTACGAGGATTTCCATAGCAAATATACATGATTAGAAATATCTAGAATCGAACAAAATCTTCAAATTGCTTCACATAACTAGGGGTACCTAATACCTATAAGGATGTAGCTTAAATTTGATGATCTATCTTATGTGGATCTATCTAACCCGGAGCAATTTGCAAGAGGGGAGGGGCACACAAATTAAGAAAAAAATAGAATAAAGTAAAAAAATAATAATAGTGTTTTGAGGATTAATTTGATAAAATTTTATGTATAAAGTAAAGAAGTTAGTTGAATTGAGTATAATGTGGGCCCAACAAGTGAAAAAGTAGTGACATTTTGTGTAAACATGTAGATATTGTGAGGGTTAAGTTTATAAAAGAGTTTCCATTTTTGGTCTTGCAAGTTCCTGTGGGGCTTCTTAAAAAGGAAAACTTGCAAGTTCCTCTGGAACAGAGGGAGTATAAGGTAATCAATTCAATTACTACTTTTTAATGAAAATATCATTTTTACACTTCATATATATATATATATATATATATATGTATGTGTGTATGAACTAATTAGTATTAGAGTTATTGAGACGGACCAGCGGTGGCCAGGGGGTGCCAAAGTCGACAAGGCCGAGGTGACCATGGGGTGTCAAAGTCTATATGAGATGGATTCTCATGGTGAGATGTGATTGGGAGTGATTTTTTTTTTTTTTTTTTGTGAAATTTGACTAAAATGTTGCACCTCCTCAAAAGTCGCACGTCACATCAACTTTGCTAGGAACGTGTGGCTAGTAAAATTATTACAGTATGGTAATACTCCCTCCGTCCCATAATTATTTTCACACTTTCCTTTTTCGTCCATCTCACAATTGTTTTCACACCCTATAAATGGAAACTATTACTTTAACTTTATTCTCACAATTCAACTAATCTCATTATTTTAATAATATAATTTTACACAATATCCTACTTTTCTTAAAAGTTGTGTCATCCCAAAGGTGAAAACACCATACGGAAGGAGTAAGATGCATCCACTAAGAATGTGCTCCATCTTAACGGCGCAAACAGGATGAGGCGTATGTTCAAATTGGTGTATTGAAAATTGAAAAGTCACAACTTTTTGGAGGTTTGCACTTTGACCCCAGAAACATTTCGAAAAATATCAAAATTCACCCACCATCATCATTATAAATAATGGATCAGTACACTTTTAGGTCTTTTTTACTATGGCGCTAATTGCAAATTCTTAGCTTTAAAATTTCTCCTCGTTCTTTCAGTGACTGTAAACTTCAAGAATTTTGGTGAACACTTCATCTTCTCCGCCATATTTCACTAGGTAAAAATTTGCCGTAGTAACTTTTTTCTTATCTCTCTACCTTTTTTTCGAGAAAACAAACTAAAGAATTAAGAAAGAATCACTAATTGTCGAAAAAATGGTTAGTCAATTATGATATCACGAGAATGAGATTGATTAAAGTGATTTTTCTTCGATAAAATAGAAAGGACCAAGATCCCATCAATTTTATACCTTTTAGGGCATCTCCATCGCATAACATTTTTTACATTTTACAACAAATACAATTATTTTTCTCTCTCCAATGCTTACTGCATTTTGCTTACCTTAAAATGAGGCTTTGAATACTGCAACTCATATATGTGATACATTGTTCAAAGTTTTATATCTTATACTCTACACATAATAATTTTGTTTATCCCCATAAAAAAGGCACAAATATTAATAAAACCGTTGTTTTATAGTATTTGTGGACATAAAATTATTTTTTGCTAAGGGTAATTGAATATTTTTAATTTTATGGAGGAAATTTACTTTATTGAGGAAGGATAAAATAAGAAATGCAATGATATATGATGTAAATAAAATATTTCAAGGAGTAAGTTTGAAAAGGTAGTGTTATTTTTTTGGCTATTTTGGATAAAGAAAAAAAAAATGACCTGGCAAATTAAAATTTTATTTATGCTTCTTTTATTTTTATTTTAAAAAATATATGTTCATATTAATTGAATAATTTGATTTACTAACTATATATAAATATATATAATGAATAAAATAATAAATAAAGTAAAAATATACTATCTCTCTCTTAACTTATTTTTATAGGGAACAAGATACACAATTTAAGAAAAAAATGGAGTATGTGAGAGTGAAGTGAAATAATAAAATATAAAAAATATACTTTATTGAATTTTGTTGAATATAATTTTTTTTTAAAGTGTAAAAAAGAAGTTGGAACATTCTAAAATAGTAAGTATAAAATTTTAATTGTAGGATGGAGGGAATAGAGTACAAGGTTTTTTTAATTTTTAAATATTGTATTTTTACTATTACTTACGAAATTAACGTGGAATCAAGGAGAGTTATGTTTTTAAGTAGAATCATGAAGTGGTTCACGGTTTAGGTAGAAACGTAAACTCCACTCACGTTTTTCCAGCCGTTAGTCAGTTTCGTTAGTGCAGCGGTAATGAATAGTGAAAACGTGACTCATGTTCACGTTTTAGGTGCTTAATCAATGCACCCACTGCACTTATGTTCCGTCCTTTTCTGTATGTCACATGAATCATTCAATTCAATGCAACTGATTCATCTATATCATTTAATACAATTGGTGTCATCCATCTCATTCATTGCAATATATGTAAATAGCAGTGATAAATGGGCAATTAATGAAAAAATTGGCACATGCCTTGTTCAATTTGCAGTAGTTAAAAAATGTGCTTATTTAAAAATTAAAAAAATGGTGTGAACAAGAAATATGTTGGACCATTTAATTTATTTTTATTTAATACTCCTTCCGTCCCATGGGTGTTTTTCACCTTTGGGATTGCACACTTTTTAAGAAAAATATGATGATGTGTAAAGTTATATTATTAAAATAATGAGATAAGTTGGATTGAATGTAAAAGTAGTGACATTTTGTGTAAATATGTGAATATTGTGAGAATAAAGTTAAAGTAATAGTTTCCATTTATGAGGTGTGAAAACAATTGTGGGACGGAGGGAGTAATAAATTTCTCAATTTGTATATTTAAATATGTTTTAATTAAATAAAATGTGCACGCATTTATTATGTTATTCATATTTATTTTTATAAGATATATAATTATTTTTCAAGAAAAGTAATATTAATTTATTATAATACACTAAGTTGTAATTTAATGAATATCACTTTTGAAATTTGTGCACTTTAGTATTACAATATTTATCACTAGTATTTATTAAGTACTATAGCATTTATCACTAATATTTATTTAGTACTATAATATTTAGTAAGTCTTGTATCAATGTATAAATTATGTGTTATAAAAAAAAGTGATATTATATTTTATATGTCTTATAAACTAATACACCAATTAACCCATAAAAATAAGTCCCTTTATAAAAATTCATATATTTTGACTATGCTGATTAAAGTAAGTATTACTACCTCCGTCCCAGGGGTATTTGTACCCCTGGAATAGCACATGGTTTAAGAAAAATGTATTTTTTAAATAAAGTGGTGGTATATGGATAAATGTGTGGAAAGTTTTGTGAGTATACACGCAAATCGATATTTCTCTTTTAAGTAGTGTGCAAATTGATTTGGGACAACCTAAAATAGAAAGTGTGCAAATTGGTTAGGGACGGAGGGAGTAAAATAATAGTATAGTACTCCATCTGTCCCTCTTTAAATTTCTCCTTTTTTTTTATTGTTTTGTTTAAGTATATTTATTTATTATTATATGGTGGGCCACATGTAGATTTTTGTATAAAATAATAGAAAATTGTAAAAAATAATGAGGAGTTATGAAAAAGTAACGGGAAGTTGTGAAAAAGGCTATTTATTTATTAATATGTGAAGTGTTGTTGTTGCTTTTTATGGAACCAAAAACTTATTGTGGGATATTATATTAAAAAGTAATGAAAATATATTATGTCTATCTATTAATGTGTCAAATTTAATATATTTTGACTATATTGATTAAAGTAAGTATTAAAATAATAGTATAGTATAAAACTATAAATGATGTGTTAATAAAAATAGATATTATATTAAAAAGTAATGAAAATATATTATGTCTATCTATTAATGTGTCAAATGTTATTTATCCTATTTTTAATATTTCATTTTAAATTTTATGCCTAGACTTTTGAAAAGGAAAAAAAAATCCAAGAAATAGTACATATTAATAAATACTAGTTGAATAAATAAAACATTAGGTAGAATATGAATAATAAAATAATAGATGAATCCAACTATAATTAATGTTTATTACCAACCAACTATAATTAATGTTTATTATCAACTCTAATAAGTGTCTGTTTTAAAATTTTAAAAATAGCTTTTAAAATATTTTTTTTTAAAGCTGTCACTCACAATTTTAAAAAATATTTTAAAAGCAGTTTTGTAAAATTTTAGAATAGATACTAAATTTAAAATATGCCAGCTAAAATCTATCTTACTAAGTGTCTGATTTAGAACTTTAAAAATAGTTTTTAATTTTTTTTTAGAAAATTGTCTTTTACAGTTAAAAAGAGACTATTTAAAAGATGTTTTAAAGAATTTCAAAATGAGCATTAAATTTCTTGGTTGTTTTCTATGTGGACAGAAATTAGGAGAATTCCACTATCAAAGAAGATATCATTAATAGAGTTAAGTCAAACGTTTGTAAAACATGAACGATTTCACTCTATTTTCGTAGAAAAAAATAAAATTTACTATAATTAAAAAAATCCACCAAGTACAAGAAAGTGTTTTTAAAGTTTAAAAATCTGCATTTAAAAATATTAAATTGAAAATGATTTTAAATTGCAAAAAAGAGAATATCTATCCGAAGTGGTAGAAAGAGAATATAATACAGTCTCCCTTCCCTCGAGAAATAGAAGTGCTGATGCTGCTGAGTCGATCATCGCCTTCTAAACATCCAATGTCGAAAAAGAGATCATCATCTCCTAAACCTGCAACGGGGAAAAGGGGATCTTCGGAAATGGTGAAATCCCTCGCCCTCACCGATTTACCCCCAAACCTGCTTCAGGATATCCTGGTAAGGCTGCCATTGAAGACCCTGTTGGCGAGCAAGTGCGTCTGCAAAACTTTTCTCGATATAACCACCCCCAACACCCAATTCTGCAAATTGCACTCATCAAAAGCTCCCCAGATGCTCGTGTTCCAATTCTTGGAAGGCTTTGAACACTCGTTCCTTATTCGGATTCTGGAGCCGGAGTTGCCGGATTTCGATTTCAGACCCGTCTTTACGGTACCCGACTTTAAGGGAAATGAGATTTTGAATCCTTATTTCAATAGATTTGCTCTTGTGAATTCGTGTAATGGGCTGCTTTACTTTGTTAGAAAGAACACGCGGGATGAGTATTCGTTCGTGTGTAATCCTGTTACGAATGAATATATATTTATGCTTCCTGATGAGGAGGAGCTGTCGCATTCAGAAACTAGGAGCCAGTGGTTAGGGTTTGACTCGATTACTAATCAGTACAAGCTTCTACGGATATTCAAAAAGGGTGCCCAACCTATGTTAGGGGCACAAGTTTATGATCCGCGGTCTGGTTCGCGCAGAAATGTTGGGAAGACGCCGTTGGGGTCTGGTCATTCGTGGGATGCTGGTTTCACCTTCGTAGGTGGAGTTATTTATTGGTTTGATTCTACTCAGGAAGGCATTGCTTGGTTCGATTTTGACAAGGAAATGTTTGGGGTGGTTGCCCTGCCTCCTGAGCCTAAGCCTGTGGGAGAGCAGAGAGATAAAGAAAGAATGAGCATTGGTGTTCTTCGAGGTTGCCTTGCTTTCAGTTATAACGATATGAAAGCAAGTCGTGTTTATATATGGGTGATGGAGGAGCATAAGAATCAACAATGTTGGAGAGTAGAAGTAGTTGTTAATACAGGGCCACCGAAAAGAAGGTCCTGGCCACCAAAAAGACGGCGAAAAAGAAAGCTACTTGATGGCAAGTTCAAGCCCTTGCAAATCCTCAGTAACGGGGAATTGCTGATGCTTTGGGTTGACAAGGATCTGGTTTGCTATGATCCCAAAAAGAAGCGGTTCAGATTAGTTGGACTGAGTCCGAATTTGAATCCCGAGGCTGTTGTTTTTACACCTAGTTTTGTTTCTTTGAAGGACGCCTTGAAGATTGATGGGGTGTTGGTCCAAGACTCGAGGCCGGGGTACTATTCTTATGCATTATTACATGAATGAAAATATAATTGGCTCTAGTTCAAACCTCAAGAATTGAGCAATTTAATTAAGACTAAACATTTCAATGGAAATGTTGGATCCCTGCATCATGTTTTATATATTACAATGGTGATTCTAGTTGAGGGTTAAAGGGTTTTACCATTACTATGCCTCTCGTTTCACGTTTTTAATCCAAAAATATTGAGATGAACTATGTTCATGTAACTAGTCTTCTTATCATATCTTCTACTAGTCATTGTGCAGTTAATAAGTTTATTAATTTAGTAATATAAATGTGAAAAATGTAAACAGATTTTCTAGAGATTCCCTAGTTTGTGGATTTATGTGATAGTCATTCTAGAGGGTTTTACAATTCTTGTAGAAATCAACTTATAACCATTTTTTTATACCATACACGGTTTTTTTGCAATTAATTTATGTGTCTTGATTTAAAATTTTCATTCTCATGTAGGACTTGTGAATCGGATTGTGAATCGGACCACATTAGAGGATGGAAATCTAATTTCGTTCGCTGAAGGATCTCTCTCTCTCTCGACAAAGGTACAGATTGTCTTGACAAAGGTACAGTTTGGTTGAGATTTTTTAATTATTATCTTTTACTGATGGACATCGGCTATTCTTGCCTCTGGATGTTTGATACTACCCTGAGTTCATTCAAACTACTTCTTGTATGTTGTGATTTTGGTGATAATAAAGATATACTTCTTGAAGCAGAAGTATGCATTAATATTGGACAATTTTCAGATGGTGGCATGATGAGCATTTATAGGAGGTCGTCCTTAAAATATTTGAAAGATTATAGATGTTGCATTTAATGAAATACGACAGATGTATCCATACGTATATATAAGCTCTACTAACACATCTGCAATCTATAATGTTGTCTACGAGTTAATGTGCATGGGTTGCACCATTAATGCCCATGTCTAAGACCTGTTGAATGGAATTGTGTGGTTTAACATGCAAAAGAATTAATTTTCTTTGGTTGTATACCAAATCTTATGAATGATCTAACGTCTTAAAAGTATTTAGAACATCGTTGAGATTAAGTAAGAAAGATACTCTGTTTAGTTGGTACATTATACCTGTACTCTAGTGACTAGTAAGATCCCATGCATGGTATGTCAGCTGTAGTGCTCTAGGAAGATTCGTGCATGTTCTAATTGGAAAATGGATCTTTGTTCATTTTTAAACAACCAAAATTGTCAAAAACCTCTCTTTATCCACATTGTTGTTTGTCTACTGTTCCGTTTTCTATGTTTGGGTTAGATGGTTGAATTCCAGATATCTGAATTTAAGTGATGCAAGTGTTATGCACTAGAGACGTGGAAGGAAGGAGTAATTGTGATAGGCCGGATAGCTTATGTTATTATTATTTATTTCCATATTCGCATTGTTTCCACATTATTTTTTTATGTTTGGTTTAGTGTTGTATGCATCAGGTGCACCGTGCAGTTCATGTATATTTTTGAAAAGTTACTTTTGTTAGATGCACTCTTCATGTTTATGCTTTGATTTGCTGACACGTTGGTTTGAGTTTGGGACCCACAATTCTTATGGTACTGAACTTTGGCATGGGAGGGAAGTTTCCGTTGTGTGTTTCTTGTCACGTGCATATCTCTGTGTTTCTGTGTGCAATCTCCTTCACTACAACAATTTGTTACATCTGTATGTTTAGCCTCCTAAGAATGAGCTATAATTTTGGTTCATCAATACATTACTGAGTATAAATTTGGGTCTAGTTTAGGTCATCTCAAACTGATCAGGGAAGAAGAGAGAAACAAATAAAAGAGTATCTATATTTCTGGAGTCAACCTCTAACTTAAATGGAAATATTGGAGCACTGTTTCTTGTTTTATAATTATTGTTAATTACTGGGACTGGTGCAGGCATGCTGCTTAATTTCCATGGTGAGGGTTCAAGTTAAGTATCGAGCATCGATCCTTTGATGGCTGCAGGAGGTGTCCTATATTAGGTTATGATGCAATGCAACCCTATTTTTGAATAAAGGGGTCAATCCAAACTTGGCTGTTCGAGGTGGAGTTAGTATCCTCTTTTATTTAGTACTATAAAAATAAAATGAAGTATACTTTATGCAACTATAAAGTCTTGTTATTGATGAATGCCCACGTAAAGAAGTAACAAACTAATAGATACCTTTAGGTATATATTCAGTGTTTGATCTCTTGATGAATCGGGGGATGTTTGGTTGGCACCTTTAGAAGGTGAGTAATGGTAATCAAAGTCATAGTGTGTGTTTGGAATGACTCTACTATGACTTTGATTACTAAAAACTAAGGAATCTATCATAGTTCAACTATTTGAGAACTATGACTTTCATTTCATATCCTTTCCATTCCTACTCTTTCCATTCCTTACAATTATATCAAACGCTACCTCAATGTAGAGTACTTTTTGTTGGGGTCATCAATAGTAGAGCTGTCAAATGAATCAGAATCCTCTGCTGGTTCGAATAATGGCAACTAAAAAGCCAAACTCCAACCTAAATTAGCACGATTAGATTACGCTCGTCATATGGGAAAAACGAAGCTGGCGGTTAGAAGCTCCGTTGGAGGATAGAACCTAAGCAGTTTGATTGTGTTGCTGAGTTTCTCTCATTGTTAGATGTCCAACATCTTTTGACTGTTACTATATTGGTTCTTCAAGTTATCACAACATTATAATTCCCATTGTGTTATTCTCTTGCAAGTTAAAAATGAAGGCATGGATAAGACATTCCTCCATCACCTCTTTTCGATGTTCAAACCATCTTATTGTTGCATGCTATCCAGAAGAAGAGCAATAACACAGTCGTGGATGATTCAATTACATTTCTGAAAAAAAAAAAAATTAATTGTATTTACAAGCCTTATATTTTATTGAGTTTTACTTATTTTATTTTGTTATTTGCACGCACGGCTTTCATTTATGGTGTATTAAGGAGGGTTGCATATTCTTTGGACTCATTGTTTGAGAGGATTGTGTATTCTCTAAATTCATTGTCAATTGAGGTTATGTGTCACACTCTACTTCACGTTCCAAGACTGTTGTCATAGTTGTCCTGGACATGCGAATTAATAAAAAGTAAATATGTGAATGTCAAATTAAATAATAAAATATAAAAAATATATTTTATTAATTTTTATAAGTGCAAAGATTTTTCTTTTCAAGTATGTGAAAATAAAAAGTAAATATGTGAATGTCAAATTAAATAATAAAATATAAAAAATATATTTTATTAATTTTTATAAGTGCAAAGATTTTTCTTTTCAAGTATGTGAAAGTAGAATTGGGACGTCCACGTGTCCAAACATCCATGTCTTTGCAAAAGTGATCATATTTCTTTTTTACTGCATTAAAATAAGATGTATAAATAGATACTTTTTCTATACACATCATGATATAATGGTTAATCATACTACTAGATGCTAATGAAAAACAAGATTAACAAGTTAAAACTCATCAACAAAAACATTGCTACATTCATGAGCTATAGTTTATCAAAATTTGTATTGAGGATGTACCAGCCAAACATTCTTACAACACTACCCGACTAAGCAAAACCTAGATGGGTCGGGTGTGTGCCATTTTTACTGCATTAATTATTACTGGGCGCACACGTTATTTTATCCACTGTATGACGGACCAGTGGGCCCTTCCCTCAATCAAACGTGATTTTCGCTGCTCCCATGATCCGACGACTCTGATCTAACGTCCGATCCACGCGTCATTATTTGATCCTCCTCGCACCTCTTCAACCGCTTCACCCCGATTGAAACCCCAAATATTCTCGGGCACATTTCCTCGTCTTCCTCAACCGCCGCGGCGGTCGCAGAGCCGCCTTGATTGGCTGTGTAACTCGACATTAGGCTACATATGTTGCTGCACAAGCTTCTTAGCCGGTTTACCTCTTGGCTCAGCAGTGAATTCTCCCTCCTTAACCTGTCGTTTTCTTCCAGAATTTCTACCGAGGCTACGCAATTCCGGAGCGGTGGTGGCAGCCGCAGGGCGGTCGCAGCCGGGGATGAGTTAGACGAGAGGACTTGCTCGTCGCCGGAGGTGGCAGGAGAGATTTGGACCGCTAAAGCCGGCGGTATTGCGACCGTCACCGCTTGCACATTTGCTGTTGCAGCCGTACTCGCGGCGGCGGGGGAAGCGGATATTTTCCGGCGTTGGATTTCTTTTAGCAACGCCTTCTCGCCTCTTTTAAAGCAATCGTTCCAGAATTCCCATCTGTCAGGAACAACTTTTCGAAATCCCTGAAAAATTGAATATCATAAACTTTCAATGAATTTCACCGTTCGAAATGTATTAAAATAACACATCCAAAAATCAATTCTAATTATAAATTACAAAACAGAAAATTTGAGGGAGGAAGAACAGCTTACGTAAGTGTTGAGTTGGCGCACAAAACTGGAGAAATTGTTGTGTTTGAAATATTTCGGCAGCAGATCTCGAGCAAATTCGGCTGGTCTCCACACGATAAACGCAGTTCCATCATCGTTCCAAGAGATCAAATCGTCGAAGCTTGGATCGTCGACAAGCTGATACGTTTTCGTCAAAAACGGTGTCGGATTTGACCGCTGTGAATCTCCTCCGCTAGCGCCGTCGCTGCTCATTTTGCATAACACGCGATATATATCGCCGCTAAATCAAGCCTCCAAAATGGAAAAGAAATCAGTCATCAACATTTCAAACCATTTCTGGCTCTAATCATTCATAAACAAACCAAATTTTACCTGAGATAAATAAATATGTTCGATTGATTCCGATTCTAACTCTTCAACCTCCGTTTATCGCTGGTACTTGTATCTCAGAATGTTAAAGCACAGAAGAACAAAATCAAATTCAAAATCGGAAAAGCACGCAGTGACGGTGCAACGATGGGATGGGCTAATAACCTTTTCTAGAAAGTTCGCAATAAAAAGGTCTGTAGAAAAACAATGGAAAATGGAATAAATGATTAATGCGTGGGCGGATAACGAGAGATTGCCGGATGTTCAAGAAGGAAAATGGGGCCCGCTTGAAATGGGTGCCCCGCTGATAGAAGGTCCCAGAAGGTCTTAAAAATATCTCCTTTTCCAGAAGTTTCCTACGCGAGGGAGTTATACACTGTGGTAGCGTCTTGGTAAAGATTTGGAAGTCGTGCTGTGCAAGTATAGTGCTGTACAACGCTTTGAAGCGTGTAGCGAAAACAACGGGAATATAGTGAGTAGCAGGTGATCATAGCCCATGGATTTCAAATTGTGGGTTGGCAAAAATCAACAGGCACGTGTCCGAAAGATTAGTGTGAGAGTTTATGTTGGGATTATGGATAAGGACGTTTGATGGATAGCTTTTGCCAAGTAATGAGGCTAAAAGATATTTTGTGTATGATATTTGTAAACTAATTGCCATCAAATTTTGAATGAATTATATATCAAATTTTATTAGATTTATTGTTTAAAAAAAATAAATTGAAGTTTACGTGTGTATTAAACTCACTCAAATGTTATTTTTAACTTAAATTTGTTGATTTTTTATCGGTTGTAACAATTTTTTGTACTTTTTTTTTTGAGAGGAATTTTTTGTACTTAACTTAATACACGAATTATAGATTAGTATAATTCACTCAACTTGAAAAAGAATTAGTATAATTCAATTTATTTTATAAATTGTATGTTTATAATATATATTTTCCCCTCCGTTTGCATGGTTATTGCAATATGTCAGAATGTATGGGGTTTGTTTATGAATAAAATGGTTATTATAATATTTTCTATAAACAATCACTTTATAATTAACGGATCCAACAATATCGCATATAATATATTTCGACATATCTCATTAAAGGCGTGTAAACAAAGGAGACTATATATTATGGATGGAAGGAGTATCAAATTAGATATTAGGAAAAAAAATTACACAAATATTGACGCAGCGAGAAGCAATACATTCGTTAATTCATCTGTCGATTCTAAGAATACCACGGATGATTATGATCTTTGCATTATTATTTTTAACTCATTAACTCTATGAATACTAGAATAACAATTAATAAAACACAGGAACACGAAATAAACTTAATTTTTTTACTAATAATTTCAACACCCTTTACAATGATGATTCGTCTCCGAATTTACAGGAATCTGTATCTTGAGCAGTAAAATAGAGGCAATAGCACATCGAACTCTAGGGAGAGCAATAATACAAAATTCTCCAAGTCTTTTACCTCAAAAATATATGTCATGTGTACTTGGCCCAAGGTCTTAAGATGGATATGACATGAAATCTTCGAAAAAAATAAAATAACTATTATTATTTATAAAATAATTATTATTATTAAAAGCAATTAATTCCTCAAAATTAAAGGGCCCAATATTTTTATTTTTTATATCAGGTCCGTGAAGATTATGTCAGAAAGGGGCATGATATGTGGCGGGATGAGGGAGGTGGCGATCGGTGGCCGGTGGTGAGGGTGAGATCAGTAGTGGTAAAGGGGTTGTGGATGGAACCGGCGCTTTCAAAGTATCGTCATACGAAGCAGAAAAGGGTGGCGGCAGACTCCCATGCCGTGTGACTCTTATGTGATGGTCAAGCTGATGACGGAGAATGCAACTATTGATGATGGTTGTGGCGGCGACCATCAGGGATGCCAAAATTGGTGATGATGGTGGCACGGGTGCAGGGAACACGTCTCATTTGGAGTAACTGTAGTAAATCCAATTTGCGGTTGTCTCCAATTGAGACAAGAAAAAATCAAATTCCTTCTTTGTATCGTAATTTCGTGACATCATTGATAAATTCACAGAATCGTATGACTCTTATTACCAACTGACACATCAAAAGAGAGATATTATGGTGTTAATTTCGTTGATTCATAAGAATGTCGGAAGAGCAACAATTAAAACACGGAATAAAGGGAATAAACTCAATTCTTATCACTAAACTGAGACTCATATTTATAATGTTAAACTACCTAGAGAATAAGAAACATATAAATTCTAAAATATCAAATTGATATTGATCTTCTTTCATATCTCCATCAAATATATTACACAAAATTTGTAAGTATAAAATAAATATGGTGTTAATTTTATTAAAATTATTTACATTGTGTTATCTATATTTCAATTTTGTTTTGTTTTCATTGATTTTTAAATTTTGAAATTTTTGTATATGTATTATGATTGTTTTTTTAATCTTTGGACGTATTTTTTTTTTATAAATTATATTAGTTGTCATATTTATTGTTATACTTTGAACATAACAACACACAATTATCCATATATAACTAAAAATTGATCTTTGAAGGATAGGTTATTTTGATAGATTGAGTAGGTTAGAGTTGAAACTCGACCGAAAGATTGTAAAAATATCCCTTGTCATTTTAAATCAAGATTTCTAAATTAGCTTAGTCTGAGAAGAGTAGATGTATAAGCTAAGCTTTCAAAACACTATAAATATATATGTGCTTTTACGTATTTTGATTAACCGACATTGCATTTGATCTTATACATTCATACTCCCCAATCTGATCCACACCAAGTAATCAAATCTATTTTGAACTTAAATTACACATAAAAAGTTTTAATTACATGAGTTTTGGACTCACACTTCTGCACTCAACGGTATTTCATAGTAGTCCAACTGCACAGCTAAAAAGCAACCAATAGGTGTTAGCATATGTGGTTGCTACCTTCTTATCTAGTTTGCCTCACCTGCAATTGACTTCTAAACAAGTCTGCTGATTTTGCAAGTAAAAAATTATTAAAAGTTTATTCACCATTCCCTTGTAACCTTTTAGCCTTTACTGCTGATTTTGCAAGTCTGATGTGCTATTGCTATTACACAAAATCCAGCATTACATTCTAGATCAAAACACATAGATATTAAACATCATTTTATCAGAGATAATGTAGAAAGAAAAGATGTCAAAATGACTGATATGAACATACAAGCAGTTGTGGGTTCAATGCGAAAATTGTTATGGATTAAATTATAAGAAACTTTTGAAATCACAAATTAATATTTGTGAACAATGTGGATATCATTTGAAAATGAGTAGTTCAGAAAGAATCGAAGTTTCGATCGACCCCGGTACTTGGGATCCTATGGATGAAGACATGGTCTCCGGGGATCCCATTGGATTTCATTCGGAGGAGGAGACTTATAAAGATCGTATTGATTTTTATCAAAGAAACATAGGATTAACCGAGGCTGTTCAAACAGGCGTAGGTCAACTAAATGGTATTCCCGTAGCAATTGGGGTTATGGATTTTAAATTTATGGGGGGTAGTATGGGATCCGTAGTCGGGGAGAAAATAACCCGTTTGATTGAGTACGCTACCAAGCAATTTATACCTCTTATTATAGTGTGCGCTTCGGGGGGGGCGCGCATGCAAGAAGGAAGTTTGAGCTTGATGCAAATGGGTAAAATCTCGTCTGCCTTATATGATTACCAATCAAATAAAAAGTTATTGTATGTATCAATCCTTACATCTCCTACTACCGGTGGGGGTAACAACTAGTTTTGGTATGTTGGGAGATATTATTATTGCCGAACCAAATTCCTACATTGCATTTGCGGGTAAAAGAGTAATTGAACAAACATTGAATAAAACGATACCCGAAGGGTCACAAGCTTCTGAATATTTATTCCAGAAGGGCTTATTTGACCTAATCGTACCACGCAATCTTTTAAAAAGTGTTCTGAGTGAGTTATTTAAGCTCCACGCCTTCTTTCCCTTGAATGCCAATTCAATGCACTAGGTTCAATTATTTTATTTGTAGCAAACAAAAACAAGTAGTTTGCTTATCGGAATCAAAGTAGCTAAGAATGAAGTTTTCTTTGGTGACCTAAGATCTAATTGTAGAAAGAATCAAAAGTGGCGGATAACTCTTTTTTTAACCGGATTCCCGATTACTAATTAAGAAGTCTCTATCAACAAGATAAAAAGACGAGTTCTTCCTTTCGTGAAATTAGGCAAATAAAACGCATTTTGTCTTAGGTATAGAATCCAATTCAAATATAGAAAAAATAGATATATGGTTTTGTATCTTTCTTCATTCCCCGAAAATCCCATTTTCACTAAAAATCCCGGTTGTGCCGCATTCTAATGAATCTTTCAATAATTTGTAAGAAACTCTTATTAAATTCGAAGCCAAGAACAAAATACAAAGAAATGCAGAAAAATAATCAAATGGATTATCATATGTATCTTTCATGTAGATAGACGAATAAGTCCATTTTTTGAGTTCTACATTCCTTGGACTTATTCTATATACTCAATTAGATACTTATATCTGTAATAAGAATTTTCAAATCGAATGAATTAATAATAACTCCGAATTCATACTAGTTACAATTATTAATTATAATTAGTATAAATAAAAAATATGATATTAAAAAAAAATAAGAACAGGTACAAATAGTAAATCGAGGTACCCATTTTATGACAACTTTCCAATTTCCCTCTATTTTTGTGCCTTTAGTGGGCCTAGTATTTCCGGCAATTGCAATGGCTTCTTTATTTCTTCATGTTCAAAAAAACAAGATTGTTTAGATCTGAGGGGGCCCAATCTCATCCGTTTTTTTGAAACTTAGACTTGGAGCCTAACAGATCTATTTATTTCGGGAAATAAGGTAGAACATGCGATTTCTGCCGAACATAAAGGAAAAAGCTTTATGCCCGCAGAAAATGATCTATGAGTAAAGGTAAATAAATTCCAGCTAGTTTGAAATAGATCAGGGCTGCTGGATACCAAAAATGTAAAGTTGGCGGATCTATATGTATATCTGTATATTGGGATCATAGGAAGGGTGTGTTATTATTTTAGATCTAACCAATTTGAGGAATTACTCCTAAAGGTTCACATCAAACTAGTGCTAGTTCACATTAAACTAGTGCTAGTTGATGAAAGTTCATTCGGAAACAAAAAAAGGAAAGTCAAAACCATTTTAGGTATTCTCTCAATTCCAATAAAATGAAATCAGATCAAGTATGAGTTGGCGATCAGAACATATATGGATAGAACTTATAACGGGGTCTCGAAAACTAAGTAATTTTTGCTGGGCGCTTATCGTTTTTTTAGGTTCATTAGGATTCTTATTGGTTGGAACTTCCAGTTATCTTGGTAGAAATTTGATATCTTTTGTTCCGTATCAGCAAATCGTTTTTTTTTCACAAGGGATCGTGATGTCTTTCTACGGGATCGCGGGTCTCTTTATTAGTTCCTATTTGTGGTGCACAATTTCTTGGAATGTAGGTAGTGGTTATGATCAATTTGATAGAAAGGAAGGAATGGTGTGTATTTTTCGGTGGGGATTTCCTGGAAAAAATCGTCGCATATTCCTCCGATTCCGTATAAAAGATATTCAATCCGTTAGAATAGAAGTTAAAGAGGGTGTTTATGCTCGCCGTATCCTTTATATGGACATCAGAGGCCGGGGGCCAATTCCGCGGCTTTTTGTTCAATTTCTCGTGGAGTCAAATCAGTAAGGGAGTTCACATCTGGAAATCCATCATCTCTTTCTTTGGCGGGAAAGCTGCCACTTTTTCACGACTTTCTTGATCGAACAAACAGGAAGACACATGGCCTAACTCTGGAAGCAGCTAACACATTTAGGGGTGAAAAGCACTCAGACGATTGAAATATCTTATAGTAAGATAGAGCTTTGACTTTCTTTTTTCGATGATGCCCAAAACGTCCCATTTATTTTCTTGGCATTCTTTAATTTAAGTAATTTGCAAGGGGGAAGGAAGATCTCCACTCCTTTCATTCAGTGCCTGCGGTGAGGCACGACCCACAAGCGACGAAGGGGGGCTAGGGAAGGCCGACGACTACATGAGGGGAAAGCTCTCGTACTCGTAGAAGCTTTAGCCCTTGCTTTACATAAATTGTTATGAACTGACTAAATGACTAGATTATCCCGGAACGCTAGCTAAGCTAATAGTTTGAGTTCCCTTCAATTAAATCAATAAGCTTTTTGATTGATTCAGAGCGCCGCCCCCCTTCAACGAATTAGAACCCATTGAGGGGGGCCTCGGCCGGGGAAGGGGAGAGTGGTCGAGTGGTCAAAAGCGACAGACTGTAAATCTGTTGAAGTTTTTCTACGTAGGTTCGAATCCTGCCTCTCCCACTTCTTTGTTGTAGACTTCAGAGAAGAGAAAAGAGGCATTCGTCAGCGTAGGAAGGCCAACCGAGTGAAGCTCTTTCTTTTTTTTGGCCGTGCCGTGAAGTGAAATTGTATCGTATGTTAGTTAGAGAGGTTGGCGAACTACTACGATCTATAGATTCCTCATCCATCTATATCCAATCCCAAAGAGAATAGAAGCCAGTCGCTTCCGGCTTGTCTTGTAGTCGTAGTCTTTTAGCTTATGTAGTCGTCGGCCTTCCTACACACATGTGTACGCCAGAATGCCTCCTTGGTTCGGGACGAAGCCAAGCCGATACATACGATAGGCGAAGGAAATACCCCCCCTGGGGAACGCAAGTTTGATCGAGGATTGGAGAGAGGAGAGGTGGAATAAAAGGCTCGGGATGGATTTAGGAGTCTTTGTGCGAGCCGTATGTGGTGAGAATCGCACGTACGGTAACGAGGGGGGTTCGCGTCTATACGTGTAGTGTGGTGCTTGGGCCTACCCACCCTATTTGTTCCATGATCTATGGGTCTACTGGAGCTACCCACTTCGATCAATTAGCCAAGATTTGGACCGGATACGAAATTACTGGTGCTCGATCTAGTGGTATTTTTATGGGGATTCTATTTATCGCTGTAGGATTCCTATTCAAGATCACTGCAGTTCCTTTTCGGGCGGCTGTAGGACGGACGGCCACCTATAGGTGGTAGGGTAGGGTGGGTGGTACCGCTCAGATTGCGGCCAATCTTCCTAGCCGCTTAGGGCCGGGCTTAGAGCGCGTGAAACTCATCACTACCTCGTAAGGGCGTTGAGACCATAGCATGTTAGACGAAAGCGCCGCTTTCTCTGTAGTCTTGTCACACAGCTGCCCGCCTAGAAGAGCCACTCGCTCTGTAGTCTTGTCACACAAGATAAGCACGCCGCCCGCCTGCTGGCCGGGCGAATCGAAGTTCTCTTCCGGTCAACTGTCCACCCAGTCAAGTGCAAAAAACACAGTAGAATCACGCAACGCACGCTGCTGGTGTGCTTCCTGCTCGCAAGGAAAGAAGGGCGACAAGGTTCAGATTTGACTGTTTGCAGCATGGGAGCAGATTACCCAAAAAATCCCTGGGAACAATGAAAAAAAAAAGATATCTCGGTAACGAAAACTATAGAGGGCTGTATTGGCGAGATCCAACGGTGAATAGCTGCCCCAAAGAAAAACCGCCTGGAAGTCCGAGGACCTTTAGTACTCTACCCCCGAACCAGCAGCCTTCGCGCTAAGCAAGACCGCCCTTGTCCCTTTCCTTTCTCCATTCCGCCTCCTTCTTTGCTTTCTTCCAATAGAGTCTAAGGCAAAGTGGTTCGTATGCCTACTTGACGAAAGGGAACGCACTTTGTTTCGTTTCCATGTTTATGGATTGGATCCTTTCTGCCAACGAAATGAACACGGAGCCCGTTCCGAATGCTTCTCCGATCCGGAAGTTCTCGCGAAGAGAATAAGATGCTGCTCCCCCTCCCTCTGTCTTTTCCCGCTTTGCGAATCTTCCCCTATAACGAACGCGGGCCGGGCGGCGGGCGCGGGAGGAAGAAACCTAAGAGACTAAGAGAAGACGCTCAACTCTTAGGTCCTTTTTTTCAGTGCAACACAGGAAAACGCCCTCTTTTTATCATCCCTTGGCCTATTGGGATAGCAGCCTTCGGGCTTTGCCTGCCCTTTACAAGAACAAGATTCCGGCTCGGCCCGGGAAAGCGCTGGCAACAACAGAAAGGAAGGGGTCCATGTAGCTGCTGCGCCCGCCCCCTTCTTAGTCAATGGGGCACAGCAGGTTCGGCATCTACTACAAAAGATAGAATCCACTTCAGATAACCACGCCTCTGCTAGGCAGCGTGTGGAATGGCTGAGAGCGGACCCTTTTGGATATATAATCCAAGCCGAGAGTAGAGTTACGGGAACAGCCGTCTGATGGAAAACTACTTTCACGTTCAGTTCAGAGAGCACTTTTTTCGTTGAGAATTCCTCGTTCCCTTTCGTGTGAATTCCCCAGCGGCGAATTCAAAACTTGCGGGGCCCTATCTATTCCATCTCTCGAGCCCCGAAGAAAACCCCCTCCCCTTCGGACTCAATATCTCTTTTGACTCTATATATGTGGGCACCTGATATCTATGAGGGTTCACCCACCCCGGTTACAGCATTCCTTTCTATTGCGCCTAAAATATCGATTTCTGCTAATATTTCACGTCTTTCTATTTATGGTTCTTATGGAGCTACATTGCAACAAATCTTCTTGTTCTGCAGCATTGCTTCTATGATCTTAGGAGCACTGGCCGCCATGGCCCAAACGAAAGTCAAAAGACTTCTAGCTCATAGTTCAATTGGACATGTAGGTTATATTCGTACTGGTTTCTCATGTGGAACCATAGAAGGAATTCAATCACTACTAATTGGTATCTTTATTTATGCATCAATGACGATAGATGCATTCGCCATAGTTTCAGCATTACGGCAAACCCGTGTCAAATATATAGCAGATTTGGGCGCTCTAGCCAAAACGAATCCTATTTTGGCTATTACCTTCTCCATTACTATGTTCTCATACGTAGGAATACCCCCGTTAGCCGGCTTTTATAGCAAATTCTATTTGTTTTTCGCCGCTTTGGGTTGTGGGGCAACCTTCCTAGCCCTAGTGGGAGTAGTGAGTAGCGTTACAGGTCGTTGGGCGGCCGAAAGGTTGCCGCGAGTAAGTCAGTTTGGGGGACCGAAGGCAGTTCTCCGTGCACCGGACACGTAGCTTACCGAATCAGTTGCGACACGGATGGGAATGCATGCTACGAAAGATAGGGTCGAGTCTGATACATCAACCGTCTACTCAATATCCTTGTACGAGTCCACAATCAGTACACGAGATGAACCTTGGTTTGGTGAATTGAAGTTGGCCTTAAGTGTAATAGGACTCCCAGTTACTGCACGCGATCGTATACTGAGGTGCTCCCCGCCGGTTGTTGGAACGACGCGAGCCGGGCTGGGTCTCGATTCAGAAAGATGAAGGGCCCGAAAGTCTAAATAGGGGGTTCAAAATTCCCCATCTCATTGGGGGCGGAAAACGAATCGACATCTCGAGGTTTATAACCTACCTTTTCTATTTTAGTTGGGAAAGAACGGCGAAGTCCAACTGAACCGTCCAATGAAGAATAAGAGGAGAGCAAAGCGCCAATTGCGCGCGAAGCGCATGCGGAACAGGCACGGAGAAAAATAAGTGTGGAGGAGAAGCAGCCGAGCTCATTCCCTTCGCTTCCTGGGCCCAAAGCAGTGCAGTCTTTCCTCGCCAAATCAAGGATTTGGGGCTTCTTGCTACGCTACAACATAAATCCATTTTTATTAGTAATATATATGAATATAAATATAGATCCATCCATCTATCCTATCCGATTTCGATTTGGATATATATAAAATAATCGATTTCATTTTCATTCAACGTTTGATTCAAAGAACTGTGCTTAGCCCCCCTGCTCATGAAAGGGCTCCGCTGCAATGGATGGCAGAGGGTCCGTAGTACCCGAAGCACTGGAGTAATCCAGTAGCCGGGAAGGGGCCTAGAAGTGCCTACTACTACACCACACTACACTTGGCTCTACACATTTACAAAGGTAACCCCTGTCCAGTGCCTGGCAGAGCTAAGGGGGCTTCAATCCTTACTCTTTATCCCCATCTTCGCCCAGGCTAACGGGGCCTTACTTATTCAGGGAGGAGATGTTCACCTCGAAAAGAACTGTTGAGAGGAATATCCTTGGCCCCTCTTCATTCTCTACAGGGTTCCAAACCCAACATAGGTGACAACGAGCGAGGCAGAGATGGAAGAGATCAAAGACGGGAATAAGAATAATTAATTCCTTTTTGATCATTTTTATAGAGGGGGATGGAGAAAGTGGACAAAACAGACTCGCATTTCTCATCGAATAAATAGAGGATCTCCCTGGAGAGTGAAAACTTTCCTAACCCACCTTCGTAGAGCCATGTATTGTAAGTGATCCGAACCTGCCCGGAGCGCGCCTCCCATAGAGGCAAGTGAAGTTGGTGAGCCGTATGATGGGCAACTATCTCCTGCGGTTCGGAGAGGACTCAGCTGTTAGTATCCCCTTGCTTTCGGGGTGGACCCTTTCACTCTATTTTATTATATACGCTTAGCGAAAAGAATGTTTTTTGATACACCTAGGACATGGATTCTATATGAACCAATGGATCGTGACAAGTCGTTACTACTAGCAATGACTTCCTCTTTCATTACTTTATTCTTTCCATATCCCTCTCCTTTGTTCTCAGTTACTCATCAAATGGCACTCAGTTCATATCTTTAAGTTCGATCATCGACAAGGTTCAAAGAAAGGGATGAAGAATCGATGAAAAAGAAACCCGAGCGCCAAAGGCGACTCAAAGCTGTTGAGAAAAGGCGTTTAGCAGCTTCTTCGACAGCTTTTTTATGAATTTCCATTGATCTCCTTCTCAAGGTATTCAAAAGCTTCCCGAGTCTGCCCCAGTTCCAACCTATGCGCTACCATGACCTAGGACGATAGCAACCGTCTCTGCGGCATTCAATCAAAAAGATAAAGTGAACCCTATCTCTCGGTGAAGAAAAGTGTGATGAAGGAGTCCGCAAAAAATAGAAGTGGATGTTGCCCCAACTGGTATCACTGAGTGAAACCCTTACTAGTCTCCGACTGCTGTGTCCCTTAAATCAAAGTCCTCGATCGGGTGATCTTTCTGATGCCACCCCTCCGAAAGAAAGAAATGATATCTTCGCGGATACAACACATTAAAATGAACCAAATTTACCCGATGTAGAGGCAATTAAGAAAGCTGCATAAGTGAATATATAACCTACAGAAAAGTGGGCTAATCCAACTAATCTTGCTTGCACAATAGAAAGGGCCACTGGTTTCATCATACTTTTAGCTCAGCTTGGGGTTGGGGTACGTACAACCTATTAGATTCTCTTCCAAAAGAGGTTATAGAAAAAGAGCGGTTGATACCAAGGAGAGTAGTCGTAAAAAGGAATATGCACTAATGCATGCCTATAAAAGATAGCATAGAGAAAGAAGCACCGAGTCTCTTACACAATCGTTTCGGTACTCAGGGAAATACCTCAATAGCAATATACCTAGCTAATACTAATAGAAAGGGAAGTACTTAGCACACATACAGAATTCGCCTCACTATATTCCTGACTGGCGGCAGGAGATGGAGGACTTGGAGAGCACAGCTGGGATCAGAAGATAAAGGAACAACCTCTTCTGGTAAACAATCCGTTTTAAAGCATGTGATAAATTAAAATAAAGTCTGTGATCAAGCCAGCCAGAAGAAAGCATAATTACGGCATGGATTCTACGCCTGAAGGAAGCTGGTTGGAAAGCTTGAGAAGAGGCATGCCTCGTTAGAGGACATAGCGAGATCCAGGGTCTACGAGACAGGCACAGAGAAAGAGCAAGCCTGAATAGGTCGAACAGAAGTTGTTAAGTTCTTCTCTTCGAGCTCGGGTTAGTTTTCAAAAAGTGAAGGCGGTCGGTTCGTAAGACCCATGACTCCCTTCAAGAGCTGCTTCTTCTAGACCACTATTATATTAGACTATACTAGTCCTTCTATCCACTTGATCCTTTCTTACTGCTCTATGGCTAACTCGCCTTCTAATAAAAAAGAAAATGATCTTTCTGGTACGCATCTCCAGGTTGACTGCACTAATAAGGGGGCTTACTGGGTTGTGCCGGCCCCCGTATCCTTTCCAACTGAGGGCGCAAAGCGGTACTCTTTCTTCCGTTGATCTTACAAGCCGGTTGAGGAACCTTTTTTATCACTTCGCAGGAGCATACTTTCGAGCCCCATTAGTCCAGCCCGTGAATAAGCCAAAACACTGGAGGGAATACGGTCAACCTGTCGGTCTGCTCACAGAATCCTTTCTTTGCGGACTTGCAATGACGAGGAGAGATCTGGAGCTACTGCATAGACGACTGTCCGGGTACATAAGCTATGGATCGAATGTGTATGGATCACTGTCTAAGGCTGGCTTAGACAGACTTTACTTAGATGGCTTAATCTGCATATAATCTCTGAATCCACTTAAGCTCAGTTCACTAATCAAACTTCCTATACCACTCTTCCTTTCTTTCACCGCCCCGGTATGGATCTTGATCCTTTTCTAAATTCAATTACCTTCAATCTCTTATTTTTGTAAGGGGAAAAAGCCGTCTAATAGGATAACGAAAGAGATCTGTAAATGCGAAAGAATAGTCTTTGTATAGGTCTACTAGTCATAGATTGATATAAAGTGAACTCTACCGGAGATAGGTATGGAAGCTAAAATGGGTATATATCCAGCTACGCTTTTAGATAAGGAACTGAACCTCAGTCCATAAACGGAATCCCTATCATATCGCTAGGATCCGGGAAAAGAATGCCAAATCTCAGGAATTGGAATTATAGGCTCGAAAACAAAGTCTGCTTTCTGAGCAAAAGGCTTTGTAAGAGAAGTTGACCCAAGTTTTGTCTGCTCGTGAGAAGACGGAAGAGGAACTTGTCGTAACGATTCCCGCTCGTGCCCTGAAGGGCAAGGGCGGTACAAAGCAATTCGAAATGAGTGCACCGTATGTTGGCGAGGTTCCTTTGATCGAGCAAACGGAGAAGCAGAGCAATAGTAATAGGTTTCGGACAACTGACTAGTGATGATTGTTCAGAGACGGCTAGTTCTTCTTATTCAACAAGGTACGAATATTGAGAATATTGATTGTCGGGGCACACATAAGAGATTTTAGGGTCTTCTCCGTGGCATCTATCTTCCGGGGACAGGTACCCGTCTACTGGAAAGGACAGTTTCCCATACAACATTGTAAACAACATTGGGTGAATAGTTGAATCCACTGATGAGTCTTCCACTTTCTACTTGAAAACTAGTTACTTAAATATGAAAGAGATTCTTTTCAATCCACCGAAGGGGGACCTATTCAAAGTATTTTCTTTCCACGTTGTAGCCCCTTATAGTTATAGTGCGCGTACTAAGATTAAGATTAAGGCTACAACTCACTTCTTCCTTACTAGACCGATTGCCATGAATGAATGGACTGGCTTTACTTGACTTTAGCTACAGGGACAGTTTCACCGACCTAAGAACTACCAATAAGCCTTTAGCAGCAGCGGAGGATATTCTAGAAAAGCAAAGAAGCCACCTCTGGAGTAAAGAAAGGGGAGGATAGTAGTTAGACTGATTTATAGCTTAAGGGCCGCCAATGGCTATTTCATATCTCGCTGTTGATGGAATCGATGGTAAGAGTCTTCCTTTCCTCTCGTACCTCTGCTCTCTTCCAATGACCTGTCTTCCTCTTCTTCACACCGTGATCCTTGGCTTTTGAATAAGAGGTCGGATCGGGGTCATGCATTTTGGATACATGAATTGGGCTTTTCCCTTTCTTTGTCTTGAACTGGACTTTTCCGAAAAGGCGCTTTGCACTATATGCTGGTTCACCCGGTCAAGCTCTTGGCTAAAAAAGATTCACACTCCTCAGCCCCACTCTCAAAATACATTAAGATGTTGTTGACCTCTTTTTATTTTCTTTGCTGATTCCTCTCAATGAAATTTGCCATGTTGCACTAAGTTACTTACGGATGTATGCATGCAGTCCGGGAACACTTTGGGGTGAACACCCATCCAAACAAGTAGGGTCAATAGTTCAGCATTTAGGCCGTAACATTTAGCAACAAAAAAATCTTTAACCCAACAAGTGCTCTCCGAACCAAGCTAGATAGTCTCCTATCACTAGGCTCACCAACCAACCTGGACTTTTTTTTTATTATTCCTGCCGGATATCAAACCATAAGGGTTGTTTCCAGCCATGAGTTCCCCTATAACATAAGCGCTCTTGGGTGGAGTGGGCCATCATTCGCCAGGTCTTTGAGTGCCCATCGTACCACGTGGTTGGTGCACTAGGCTGATCCGAGACTTGACTTTTCGGATCTGGAACCTGCGCCCGGCCTGGTCTGCCAGCTCTTAGTGGCTCTACGTCCGGTCGTGCGTGGTATGTTCGCGATTCGTACAAATGGAACGCATCGCGTACTATAACTTTCATTTTTTGTTTTGGGCTGGGCCATTCCATCAAATCTTTGAGAAGGAGCCCAATCTCGTATTTGATGGTCGGCGTGGCGATCGGCTTTGCTTCTACGACTGCCTTCCCAGCTGTTGAAACACTAAGCGAGAACGGTAAGGGGCGCACAATGTTGTTGTGCGGGGATGCGATTTGCCAAGCTGGGGCAAACAAAGCCGTCCGACCCTACCAGATTAGGAATGCGAAGGCCTCTCCTCCTTTCGGAGACCGAGGAAAGAAAGAGCTATGCTATTGACCGACCCCTTTTTCTCATTTTGTTTGAAGTGGGCCAAATAGAGAATGAAATGCATAAAATAAATAGGGGAAGGGTTCCACTTTTTTTGTTTAAGGGCTGCTCGCCCTACCGAAGTACCAAAGGCTTTCGGGGCTTACACCTACCTTATTAGACGACCTAAAAAAGGGCTTTCAGTAGCGCCCAATGAATCTAAGCCTTTTGTTTTGAAGCGCCAGTAGTTGTAGCTGTGGGTAGGGCTTTCGTTCTTATCGCTCCGGATTCCGATCTATATGACCTCCGGGTGGTACAAAGTCAACCTCTTCCGTAGAAGCAGGTAGTAACCTAACCTTTAAGAATTTGTTCAAGGGGGGCCTCTTATCTATCAATGGAAAAATCTCCATGTGTGGCGTGATAAGGAATCCTATAAAAGACCGATGGAGACTCCCTCCACGGTCCCACGAAGATCTCTACGTACTTGTTCCAGTCCAGGACAAGTGAGATCTTCCGGTCTGCGTGCGTGGGAGCAGCTCAAACAAAGAAGAGTCTGGTCCGGTCTGAATTCAGGCACGGCCCGCCCGTCTGCTGCTAGGTCCGGGAATGGCGCCAGGCGAGGTCGCCGCTATGCCCCAACATGAATTGAATGGTCCTTCGACCTTCGTTTGATTCCGACGGCCGGCATAGATCTCATGAGACCCGCCCACTATTACTACGAAAGGAAAGAAGCCCTGCCCTTTTCCTTCGCTACTAGGAAAGTAAGCAACTTCTATTAGCGTCGGACCTTGAGTCGAATTGATCGTGTCATGTGCAACGTCCATCAATGATGGTTCATTAATGTTCATTGATTTAGACTCCTTCCCCCTTCTCAACTACGAAAAAGATCGAGAGGGGCCCGAAAGCCCCCAAACCAAGAACGGAAACGGAAGCCTTTCGACTCACTTCCCATTCTCTCTTAAATAAATAAAGCTCGCCCTCGAGCCCTGGGCGGGTCGGCCGGGTCTTTCCCTGTTGTTCTGTTCCCGCCACGAGAAAGACGCGCGGAAGAGGTATGCCCAGCGCGCCGAGGATCCGTTGAGAGTTTATCTCGGTAGGGAACTGTACGATCTTTGACCTTATTGTATTGAATCAAAAAAGGGTCAGTGCTACGGCCCCCTATTGTTTGATCCAATATTGACCGGGGACGAGCCCCGACTTCCATAGGTCCTTGGTTCGACCTCCTAATTCGAATGGAGGTCCTTGCTTTTAAGAAAGCGGAGCGGGGCCAATTTCTCGTACTTGCTTAGTGTGCCCCCCTTTCTTCGAGTGCCCCGCCCGGTTCACTGGGCTGTTGGCCTACCAAGCACTTGCCCGCTGCCCCTGCCGCCCGCTTGGCGGGCGGAGCGCTCGTTATCCTTACTTTGCTCTCTGCTGGGGCCCTCTCATTGCTCTAGCCATAAGCTATGGCAGCTCCAGCTCGCCAGGGGCCTGCCCTGCGAGGCCAGAGTGGGCTCAACCGTCAGCCTCCATTCGAATTATGTATGTTAGGGGTTCTTTCGCTTTTGCCAGATCTAGAGAGATACTACAAGTCCTCCGTCCCAGATTCCATCGCCGCGGCCATCTGGTTCACCGGTACTACCAAAAAGTCTCATGCTTACGTTACTCTTACTGATGGTTTAATTATCTTGGACCACGAAGACCCCAGTCGTGCTTCTGGTTTCCATTCCCATTATCATCAATATGATAAGATAAATCTCCTCGTGCTCTGCCATAAGAACTTGGAGTCCGTATCATGGTGAAGATAAGGTAAGGCTGTGATTCTTGCTCAAAAAAAAAAGACCGAACGCCTTCGAGTTATTGGCTTGTCCAACCCGGCAGCATTCATGAGTCGCTCGTTCAATTGTCCCTCGGAAACAGGGTCGAGAAGTACCATGCGCCACCCGTCCTTTCTTTCTATCGGTCCCACCCAGCAAGATAGGGCTCAGCCAAAAAAGGTAAGCGCCTAGCGCGAGCCTTTTTTGATTAGTTTAGTAAAGTCAAGCTTTGGCTCCCTAAAGAGTAAAGAAATGGATAAAAAAAAGGGGGGGACTTCTGCAATGGGCTATGCCACCCAAACCAACTGAGGGAAGTCGCATCCGTCCCATCGCAAGCACCTACAATGTCATGATCACATTGGTTTACCCTTGTTTTTTTTGTAGTTTAACGTACGGTCGCCCCTCCAACAAGAAAAGGTATAAATATGGAAACTTCTCTGCCATTTGGATCGGAGAATTTATGGAGGAAATCGGGTTTTAAATTCCCAGAAACCGCACGATTATATAGCCAAAGGGAATAGGCCGCGCCTAAAATCATCCCAAGCGCTGCTAATGTCGCTACTAAGCTATTTCTTTGGAAAGCTCCTACTAAGATGAGAAATTCCCCAATAAAACTGCTAGTTCCAGGTGAACTCATATTGGCCAAAGTGGAAGAGAAGAAAATGGTAGGGAGATTCGGCATGGTGCTCACTGAACCTCCGTAATATCTAACAAGTCGAGTCTTATGTCGGTCATATAGAACACCAACACATAGAAAAAGGGCTGAAGAAACCAGTCCATGACTTGACATCGGTAGAATGCTACCTCCAATTCCCTGTATGTTCGATAGAGCCAAAGATTCACCCCCACTGATCGGAGTACGCCGATTACCCCCCGAACCGTACAAGAGAGTTTCCACCTATCATACGGCTTTCTAACTTCACTTCTTTTTTTTGGTCGTTCCGCTCTGTCGATCGATGGTAGTATAAGAGATCTGTAACCCCCCTAAATTATTTACATAAAGGTTACTGCTTCCTACCCATAGTTAGCATGTATCTCCCCGGGTCATACTTGAGTATCACATCGTAGACCCCCACCCCAACTCTATCATCCTTATCAGTGAATCGGAACATAGTGCATAGGTACTCTTCGATGCAGCGGGGCCGAGACGATGTGACATACTACGATCACGTACAGAAGTGCTGCCCTTCGTCTCGGCAATAGAATATGGAACCTCTCAACAGCTCCCGTTCTTTTATGGGGTCCTATCGGGATAGGTAGGCCCAAGCCTTTCCCCTCCCTCCAGAATCCCGAGGGGGAAAGAGAAAGAAGAAAAAAAGGAATAATTTATTCATTTGAACGGCCTTATCTTGTATCGAAAGGTTTTTCGTGCTATACACCACGTTGAGAAAGACCAACCTCCTATGTACCGTACTCTTTTTCTACCTCGAAAGGGAGGTCCTCCTTATGATGCTACAGATGGCTGTCCGAAGTGCAGTGCAAGGGGTAAACTCGGACTCGGATAAGATAGGATTGTGCGCGTCGGGCCCTTTGGGTGTCATATTTTAGCCGAGTTTACCGTACCTCCGGCCCCTATGTTAGGTTAGGCGGCCGTAATATTTTGTTACGTTCTACCGCTCTTACGCCAGAAAGAAAAGGTTCCACACGAGCTCCCATTCTGCGACGTGGTGGCAGGACCGCTAGGGGAGTGGCTCCGGGTGTAGATAGGGTGAAATCCGCAGAGGTCATGCAAATAAAATAAATAGGCCCCTTCTCTTTTGGATGAATGGGGTGCTTTAGAAGGTGCTTTCCGATCTACGGTCCCTCGGAGCGAAAGGTTAGGCAGGTAGTATGGGCCCTCTGACTTCCAGCTATGTGCTGTGCGGCTCCCGCGAAGCGAATGAAGGGAAGCTCGAAGAGCTTACGGGTGAGCTTACGCTTACTCTCAGCCTCTTTGATTGGTAGGCGGGCGGGCTAAGCCCCCTACTTAAGATTAAATTCATAAGGCGAATTTAATCTTGTCGTGACGCTGGCCGACTACTACTACTATAGGCTAGCTACTTATAGCTTCTATAGTGGCCCTTCCACTTTGGCGTAGTTTTCGTTTGTATTGGTACTTAATTAACATATAAAACAAAGGCGATCATATCATGCCATTTTATATGTATAGAGAGATCCCCTAGATATAGAGATAGAATAGATGTTCATGGATAGACAAACATTCCATTGATTCTTCGTTTTTGGGCTGAAAAAGCTCGGCGATCCAAATGAATCATTCTTCTGGTCTCTCTTCACTCTCCGCCCCGAAACTGACCCACGGCAAAGCGCCCATTCGCTTCGCGCGCGGGAAGGCAAAGAAGTTCAGTTCATCAGATCGCTGCGGAGTGGAGCAGCCGCGACACGACCTTACCTTAGCTGGATCTCGCTGGTGCCACCTAAACGGTAGGTAGGCGGCGGATGTGTGACGTTTGGAGTTGTCGTTCGTGCACCTGTCCCCAATGGAAGAATGAGTGATATTTTCCCCTGCATATCATGGCCTTACCACTCGGTCCCCGCTGGCCAGCGGGGGATTCGGTATAGCAGCACACGTTCGTTTGCGCTGCGCGTTCCCGCTGGACTGGACACATCTTAGCTGTAGGAAGTATGGTTCCGAAAGTGACTTCGGTTCGCTAGTTCAGGCTCAACTCCTCGCTTTACGTTAGCGGACCTATAGGTCGGGCCAGGGCTCTGCGCTCTTTCTTTCTGTGTGGGACGATACCGGGGAGAGAAGGGAATGCGTCGAGGCGGCGAACAAGACAACTACATTTTGGCTTTTCCCTCCATGAGATGAGCCCAGTGCATTGGACCGATGGATAAGAGAACTGAGCTGGCCTAAAAATAGCTTGGGCGCTCTATGTACGATGTAGACTCCATCAGATACATATCGATTTCTTTCTTTTCTGATGGATCATGAAAAGATAGTTGTCTAATCAATAGATATAAAAAGGGGATTTCCCCTTATTCTTGATAGTTTCCCTCTCTATCTCTTTCGATCTATCAGAACAGAGTTGGCTATCTATCAATCGATTTGAAAATAGCACGTTCATATCGCCTTTCGTTCATTTCCGCCGCGAAAACATAGCCGCCATAATCATAATAAAAAAAAGCAGGCGAAGCAGCTAGAAGCACTCGCTTCACGCCCTTGAATTCTTATTCACGGATGAATTGGGAAAGCCAACAGAAAGATTCGATATTCGATTCTTACTTTCGCAGGGCCGGTACTGCTGTTGCCTGCACGTAGGGCCGCCCTCCACTCCATCCCGGGGCGCTAAGGGGCTTTTGATTTGGAACAGACGGCATTGCTGACGCCTCGAATCATTTATTGCGACATGCTATGTTTTCTTCCCCATTGCTAGTAGGTTGATGGGTCGCACGCCCGGCACACATGTTTTGGCCTTGTGTGTCCATAACTAAAAAAAATAGGTGACCTAACGGCCGCCGCCCGACTAAACATACCAATAGTCACCAGACTCATATGAGCTACTGAGGAGTAAGCTATGATCTTCTTAAGATCGATCTGTCTTAAAGTGGTCGAGGAAGTATATATTATAGCAATCGCGCTTGGAGTATAAATGAAAGGAGTGGAACAAAGTGTCACTTCGGGAAACATGGGTATTGAAAATCTTAAAAACCCGTAGGTTCCCAATTTTAAAGGAATTCCTGCCAAGATGACGGATCCTGCCGTAGGCGCCTCTACATGAGCTTCGGGTAACCAAATATGAACTGGTACCATAGGCACTTTGACGGTGAAAGAGGCGAAAGAAGCAATCCATAGAAAGATTTGGCGCCGCTCACTAAATTCTGTGGTTAATGAAATTTGTAAATTGGTGGTTCCTGTTTGGAAAAGAATCAACAGAATAGCTAATAGCATAAAAATAGATCCAAGTAAAGTATAAAGGAAAAACTGATATGCTACCTTGATCTTTCTTTGTCTCGAACCCCATACCCCTATAATAATGGTAGAGTAAGGGGTGGCCCCAAAGCGGAATTGACCGGTGGTGGTTGGTCGAAGCTCCAGTAGGTAGCCACTCCCTTCTCAGAGAACCGTACGTGAGACTTCCGCCTCATACGGCTCCGTCCCGAGCTTCCGTCGTCGGCCTTGGCATTAGACCACTATCTATGCATGTATTTTAAGTCTGGACTCTCGAATCTTTTGCTTCTCGGGTGGTGGCGAACAATGGTGCTTGCATTGCAGTAGATGCCCGCCCGAAAGAGAACCGCTCACTAGCTAGCCGGACTATTGGGGCCCTATCTCCTATCTGGAGACATACTGAAAACCATGCCTTTCGAACCGAACGCAACGCCCGTCTTCCAAATCAAAAGAAAAAAGGGCTCGTTGGGAATAAAGATGGAGTGCGGTCTGTAGAGCACATGTAAGGCACAGTCGGGTTGCTCACGCAGCGGATCTCTCTTATAGATAGAGAGAGAGGTGTGAAAGGAATAGCCTTATGTTATGGCTGCCCCTCGACTTACGGCCTTTACGGACTACTGTGATGTGAGCGGTTCAAATTGGTTTGATCTTTCCCAATCATTCTGGATGGAACTTGTACGCAGCACTTGTACGGAGGTGCATGCATAAAGGTTTGGAACTCTTTTCTTATCTGAATCTTAAGGACAGGACCCTATTCTCGAACCCTCTGCCGAGCTCTACCCTGCCCGCATTTCCTTTTTTTTTAAGGGGCACAAAAAATGTCTCCGCCTGCTGCCAACAGTCTTTCTTCGGAATTCTACTGAACGGGTCGATCCTCCCCTCCCCCCTTTGTTTTAGCAACTTCTCCTAAGGTCTCCTCACCAAGAGCTCACCGGCGACGACAGAGGAAGCAACCCGCCTGCTGTGGCGGGGCGGCTTTTTTCTTTCACAATAAGACCTGGACGATTATCCCTACCCTCGGTAGCTTACGAGTTTACGTCCATCCCCGGTCGGGTACAGTTTCCTTTCGATTTATCCCTTGTAGCCGTTACCCGAATTCGCGCAAGTGTGTCCACACCCCCCAAACTGACTTGACGAGGAATCCATTCTCGCGAACAAACACAACCCCTACACACAACACACACCTAGGAGCACCCCTTCCTGCATATCCATACAAGACCCGAGTAGGCGGGTCGAGGTCCTACGAGGTACCCACTACTCGGAGTACCCTCCAAAAAGGAAAAAGATGTGTCTGTCAGGTTCGGTTCTTCTTAGTTGGGTGGGTTCGACCAGAAATGCTATGCTTACACACAAGACTACCCCTCTTCCCGAAAGCTTCGCGGGGACTACTTTACGACGACGGACGACCGCCCGTAGGGGGTTTACTGCACAAGGCCCCTGCAGAGGAAATTATCCCAGCGAATAGATGATGCTCAGCTCCGCACAACATAGGGATTGGCACACTTTCGGGAAGAACATAGAATAGTAGAGGATCCAGCATGCAGAACACGGCGATCATTAGAAATTCACGAATTAGAGATGCTGTAATATACTCTTTCCCATAACTTCTCATACCAGACCAACCCACTAAAATGCAAATAGGGATCAGAAATGTGGTCAATATCACGCAGAATAAAGAGATACCATCTATACCCAAATCAAAATTGATGTTTTCATAAGGAAGCCATCGAAGGCTTTCCACAAATTGAGATTTGGCCGTAGAAGGATCGAATTGTATCCGAAGAACAGGGGGATACAAAAAAGTAATAAGAGAGGCGCACAGACCAATCAATCGTATCGGTCGTATTCTTGAATTTGGAATGAAAAGAGGAGTAATGCTTCCTAGCACGGGAGAAAGAATAAGACCACTTAGATAAAAAGACCATTGTTCTAACATAGAGTAGAATCGAAGATTGAAGAGATTCATTTACAACAGTCAAAAGATGGGCCCCTAATTCCAATACAATAGGGGTCTATCAGTGCAAGTCAGCTGAACACCGTGATTGATGAGTGGGTAGGTGGGTTAGGTGCACCTCTCGCCCAGTGGGAAGTAATGAGGTTAGTCTCCCCCCCCTGAATGAAAAAGTATTGGGGCCCCCTTCCTCTAAGCTCTAAGGTAGACCCTTTCTTTTCTTTATTTTTAATTTCCAATAGAGAATCTTTATAACTAAAAAAATATCTCTGGCAAAATGCAATTCGTCGAGTTCAATCCAAGGTGCACCTTGCCTTTTTTCAGGTAGCTTTCTTACGCCTATTCAGCTAGTGGGGCATTGGTCATAGCCGAAATTCGTCGAAGGGATAAAAAGAAAGAAGAGAAAGAAAGGGAAGTTTTTTCTTTCTTTCATTCAATCCAAATAAATAAGAGAACAAAGAAAGCACTCAAAAATGAAAGTTAGATAAAAAAGTGTCAGTAAGAACTAGCACTAGACTTCTTCCCCCCTTTCTACTTTTCCTCTCTCCTTTTGTGCGGGCTTTTCATTCTGTTTTATAGAGACCCAAGGAGGAAATTTTAATCAAAATTCATGTATAAAGGTGAGGTACTTTCCCCGGCATACGAAAATAAAATCCAGGATGACGGCTTTCAAAAGAACGAGTAAGGGACGGGGAGAGGGATGCTCTCGAAACCAAACGAGACTAGAAAGAACATGGGAATTAGCACCATTCATATGAAGAGACAACAAAGGGGAAGCCCTCTCTCTATCTCGGTCTCGGTTTAGCATCATATATCGATCTGGAGATCATTTTTATTGGTTGTAGTGCGGATTAAGGAGCTGCTCCTCCATACTGTGGCTGTGGAGGTGGGTTCTGTCGCCGCCTGATAGAGGCAGAAGCGGGGGCCACCAGAGCTATCTGCATCGAGTCTTTCGATTGAAAGAGGAAGGGAGACATTTCAAATGCCAGCGCAGAAATAGAAAGAGTCGTGCTTTAAAGTTGAATTCTTCTAAGATCCATTGCTCGATTTTGCTGCATGCTCTGCTCCCAAAATGCAGAGAAGACTTGCGAGGGCAGATCCGGGTTGGTTGGTCCGGAAAGTCATGGGAGAGGCGGGCTAAGTTAAATAATAGACTATAGAATCTTATGAATCATGCACGACACACTTTCTATATCTTCTACGTCTACAAGGTGAACAGCTTAGCTTACAGCACAGCGTGTTCGCCACCACACTGGGCTGGCTGGTGCATTGGCCTTACTGTAATAAGTCCGAGAGGTATGACTCTTCGATTAGAACGCTCCATTTCTCGTGACACGCGGAGCGTAGCATTTTCTAAAGTCCGTATAACTTCAAAAGATTCATTCTTTATGAATCAAGTACCATTCAAAGATCAAAGAAAGGGTGCATTGCCTCTTTGAGTGAAGAAGAGAAGGGCTTTGTATAGACACTCTTGAGCCATGTTCGTCGCCATAGGCTTACCATTATTTCATTTCGTTCTAATTGATTGGTTCTAGCTCCAAAGAAGATATACATGGAGCTATGTCGACTTACGTACGTCTCGTTGACTAAACGATCAGGTATACCACGCCACGTATCATCCCCTCTTTCCATAGAGGAAAGATTAAGAAAAAGAAAAGATATAGTGATCGTGCCGTAAGACCTTGTTCCTTTCTACTTTACGTTATTTTCCTCTGGTGGTGCCCTCGTGGGCACGTTCCTCTCTGGGTGGGTCTGGTCTAATCGAAGTCAACTGACTCACATGGTATAGGGGTGAGTTTTCACCGAGCTGGTCGCTTGAGTCTATAGGCTACCTCTCCTATCCGCTTTTCTACAAGGTCTACTTTCAGACCGGGCCGAGCCTTTAGGTTGTTTAAGTAGGTTTGGGCTAGGTCGTTGCGCTCCTGCCACCTCTTGTCAAATCAAAGTAGGCTGATGGGCAAGCCCCCGCCTGTCGCAATGGTGTGGGGCGTCAGAGGGCCCCGTGGCCAACTCGAAGGGGCTGAAGTTCGACGCAGAGCTTTTTGGTTGTTAAGTTATAGCAGCACTGAGCAACCTCCAGTCCTTCTGGTTTGCACTAAAGTGGCTTAAGCAGCCCTCGAGGAGTCCGTTTATTCTCTCCGTCTGAGATATACCGACCATAGGTATCTGACCATCAGATACCGACAGCTGTCTTCTAAGATTACCGACATTTCAGCTTTTCATAAATTTCACATAAGATAAAAGTTCTTTTCATCATCAGAAACAACCTGATTTCCGACCTCTTGCATTGCATTACCATAACGAAAATGAACATTCAAAAAATAGATTGCTCTTGTCTTGTGATTCGGAATGAAGCTTTATCAGTCGAGGAAAGGAATAGCGATAGATTTCTATAGAGCATCCAGGAACAAGCAGATTCAATCGGACGACAAATTCTTGCGTGGTCCAAGGAAATCAAAGGTCCGCTTCCACGATTTCATCTATATGGAATCTCAACATATCAGAATAGCTTATATAGTCATGATTCAATTCATGAATTAGCCCACTATGAGGCTACTGCATTTAGAAATATAAATTATAATAATATAGTATATAGTATATCATTTGTGTCTCTGTTACAACACGGCGAAACTAAATGGTTCGAATGAAGAGAAAAAAAAAAGAAGAATGTTTAGGTTGTACACCTAATTTTCCTGGGATTGTAGTTCAATCGGTCAGAGCACCGCCCTGTCAAGGCGGAAGCTGCGGGTTCGAGCCCCGTCAGTCCCGACGGATTCAATAAATACATCAATTCATCTCTCCATTTTCTGTGAAAAGGGGGACAGGGAGCATAGAAAGATCATAAGAGAAGAAAGAGAGCTTTAAATTTTAAGGGAGATGAAGGAGATCGCAGGAGCCACCACATCTTTGTTTGTCCATCTTCGCTTCGGTTGACTATCTTTGGCACTGAAAGTTCACCTTTGAGCGGAGATCACATTTAAGTCAAGTTCGAGAATCCTAAGTGGATTTCACAGCAAGAGATCCTATCTCAGCTGACATCGCCTACGTAGCTTTCTATTCGATAGTATGGCGAGCTATGGTTACGTCGGTACCCTAACCCCAAGACCTCCGGTCGGTAAAAGAAGAGAAAGGAAGAAGAAGACCGCTAGTGGACGTGATATGCACATTGGCAGACTGCTTTCACATAGACGGACGTGCGCAACAAGCGGAGCAGCACACTTTATATATATATCATTCTTAATCAATCAGTAGTGGAACAAAGACCAGTTCTCCGATAACTAAGATCATTCTCGCATCGCTCAATCGATCAAAAGACTCATTTCCTTCCTTGGCTCTCGATGGGCTAAAGGGAAGTCGCCTCTGCGAACCAACCTATGGTCTTACTTTATTATATTATTCAGTGGTCGGGAGAGAGAACTCTAAGGCATCCGCATTCAAGCGCTCCACAGGCGATGAACTGCTTCCACTATAGAACTCTAATCTGTGCAAGACCTTGATGCCTTGAGAAAACCTACTGAACTGGAGAACTCCTATGCCAAAAGAGCGAATCCGCCCTCCACTATAGATATGTACTCCATCCAGTCCTTGATGTCGATGCCTTCTCACCACAGCCATTTGTTGAGGCAATTCTATCTTCTTTCTTTCTTTTCTTATTCTATCCCTATAAGATGGCTATAATGTAGGATTGGTTGGCTAGAAGGAAGGTCAAGTTATAGATATTTTCATTCCATGGTTGTGTGTATAGGTAAGTCAGTTTCTATTAAGCTAATTCCGGAGTCAACCTACCCTAAAAGAGCGTTGTATGAGAACGGGCAAACCCTATCTAGAATAAATAAGGACTGAGTCTACCTACGCTAGAATCTCTTTTGCTATCGGTTCTTACTCCAAGGGGATATATGATCTATAAAGAAAGTGTGCTGTCGTAAGGTTCTTAGTCCCTGCTTCATTAACCTTAGCACTTCGCTCAAATCCTTACTCTTTGCTAATCGGCGAACCCTTTAGCTACCCGAATACCCTTCTGTTTGGAATACCCGACTAGACTAGTAGCTAACCTCAAAGTAGCTCTCCTACCAACTGAAAAGGAAGATAAGAGTGCTAAGGAAGAGTTTACTAGCTTTCATATAGTCTATCTCCTCACACCTTATTGATAACAGATATCTTCTTCGATTCCTTAACAAGTAAACTACGAGAATACCCCTTAGCACAAGCTAGAATGAATCCTTTAGTTGGTCCTAAAACCATTGCCTATCTACAAGCTCCTTAGCCAACCCCCTTTTCTTTTGTGCGGGTATTTGTGATCATGTAGTCGAAAGAACAGGGATTAGGAATGGGAGAATATAGAATGTCGATAAAAAGAGCACGGCAACCCCTGGGCAATAGGCGCATCCATCTTATTCCCTCCTATTTGCCGTACGAATGGCCACCTATTTCCCGACTCATCGAGGATAGGGATGCTTTCCGTGCCTGTATTCTTTGTGATCCCGCTTGGCTTGGCAGATGAATAGTGACTTCCAGTCGCTACAACCTGACTCCCCGGTGGGGAAGACTTTCCATCCGGGCATATCGATCACTGGGCTATAGCCCTATTGATGTCCGACAAAGGCTTATCGCTACAAAAGAGAGTACATAAGTCATGAAAGATGATCCAAAGAAATCCCCTATCAGAAGAAGGCGGAGATTACGAAGTAACTAAACAACCCTTATATAGTATAGTAAAGTAATAGTAAACTTAAGGAAGGAAGCAGACCGTGCTATACCTGATGGAAAGAAGTGAGCCCGCATCTGAACCAGTTGCCTTAGGTCAAGTTTCCGCATAGTAAATCAGCTAGCTAACAAACCACAGCATGAATGGAAGGTCTTTCTTTTTCTTGAGAGAAGAAAGAGGCGACTGCTCTATCAAAGGCAGAGGACACTGGCGTAACAATAGATCTTGTGACAGATGGGGATGCCATACCACTAGGTTTTAAAAAACCAACTCAACGTGAAAGGGCCCTGCAGGGCTGTCAACTAACCGTTTTGATCCAAACGTTGTTGTGAACGAGGGGTCTCGCAACGTGGTTGAATACGCGGGCGAAGTGAAAGAAGCCATCCTCGGGATGAACTGTTGCGTGTGTGTGGGCAGGGGTTGATCATCATAGAAAGGATCTAATAGCGATCTTAGACGCGTCTGCCGAGGAATCTTCTGCAGCCAGCGAAGTCGATTACATAGTGGAATCAGTCGTGCCCCGAGAGACATGGTCTGCGGGTGGGAGAGAGGTCCATGAATGACTAGACTGACTAAATATCCTTTTTTGCATTGCTGAACAAGACTTGAAAATGTTTTCATAACCTGCTCACGTGTGCCATTCTTCTGCGACGCCCCACGGATTCTCTCACGGCTGTGTGTATGACACTCCTGTTCTACGCAAAATCCCGGTTCTATCCTCCATGAATTCCCAGAGCGGTAACGATCTGCTTCCCAGTGTTAAGGGGCGCGAGCTAGACCGGCTAAAACTAAGAGAGGAAGGGTTTCATCAATAAGAGATTCCCGCCGAGGGTCCATACCCTAAAGTAAATGGTGCTGGCCAAGGCTCGGCTGGAAGAGAGTCAAGATATACAAAGGGGGACAAAAGAACTAGGTTTCAAAAAAAAACCAGTTCAACTTCAACGGGAGACCGAAGGGAAAGCTATGACTATAAAGACGAACTCAATGCCGTCCGAGAGGAGGTCAGAGCTACACAGCCGAAGCCTTATGATCGTAAGCCTTCCCAATCTAAAAAAGATTTGAAGCGGAAGGATCCTCGAAAACCAACAGGTAAACCCCTGCCGTAAAGAGCCTATAAAGACTGGCCAGGGGAGTAGGTCCTATAGAGGGGGGAAGCTGACATCTTGCAGATGGAGAGGGGCTGTTTCGAACTTCCGAGATCTCTCCGTCCGGATCTTCTTCAACTGGGTACTGGATATAGGATTTATGGTTAACCTGGTGTGAGTAAGCGGGTAAATCTTTCTGAAATGACGTAAGTAAAGGATGGAAAGGGGTTCAGTGAATAGAATCTTTAGTTGGGGCCATACCACTCCGCTCTATCGAATTCCTTCCTTCTTCCGAGCTTTGCTCAAAAGAGTTAGACTACTATACTACACTACTATAAGGATTTCTCCGTACCAGCCTATTGTATTGAAAAGGATATGCTCCTAATCGCGGTACTCACACTGGCTTGATAAGAAAACGACCACTGCTCTTAGCTTTAGAGCAAAAGAGAGTTCAGATAGTCACTATAAAAGATCAAATTGCTTTTAACCTTTGAATCACCAATTCTAAATTCCGTGGTAGCGTCGTGGGGTGGACGCTTCTCTCCAGCTTGAAGATCGACTTTATGATAGCTTAGCTAGTTGAGCTGAGGAAGTGGATTTCACCCTACACTCCAAAGGAGGCCTTTCTCGACTACTTGGCAGAGAGGCGGGACGAAGTTGACACCCATGCCGAATGGAGCCCGGCCGAAAGAGATGGCCGGGAAATCCAATTTGTGCATCAAGTTGAAGAAGATCTCAGAAGACGTGGCCCCCAGTCTGTCTATATGAGACGACTACTTGGAAATGCAGATTGATCAGAGTATGGGTTGGAGGGGAAGGGGATGACCCGAAAGTACCAGTTGTCGTTGGCAAGCAGCATGGGAAGAGGGGGGGATTTTTGACTTTTTGTTATATTTGGATTTTTGGAATGGGGATCCTCTACTATGATCCCCAAGATGTCAAGCAGACGGTTGATTAGGGGGGGAGGTAAGGAACCAACGATTCCCTTTCGTTGTAAGGGACAGCCTTCCCGACGTACTGGTTATAACATTTGAATTTTTCAACCATTCTACGTTCCCGACACGGATCCTATTAAATATTTTACATTTTCTATGATCATCTCTATTTCAGGTATTCGGGGAATCCTCCTTAATATACGAAATATTCCTATTATGTCAATGCCAATTGAATCAATGTTATTAGCTGTGAATTCGAACTTTTGGTATTTTCCATTTCTTCGGATGATATGATGGGTCAATCATTTACTTCATTGGTTTCAACGGTGGCAGCTGCGGAATCTGCTATTGGGTTAGCCATTTTCGTTATTACTTTCCAAGTCCTAGGGACTATTGTTGTAGAATCTATTAATAGCATTCAAGGTTAAACATGACTCCTAGAGAGTTACCAAAATACTAATTTATCCTTTCGTTTTCTTCTTTCTTTTTCTTGGTTGGCAGGGTCAGGGCCTTTCTCGCTGGGCGAGCACATCCGATTCGAAAGTCCTTTCCTAAACCACTTCCCGTTCAGTTGCTGAAAGATAGAGATAAGGTTTTCTAAATGAGATCTTATTCCACGAATATGCAGGCTAGAAAGATGCTATTTGCTGCTATTCTATCTATTTGTGCATTAAGTTCGAAGAAGATCTCAATCTATAATGAAGAAATGATAGTAGCTCGTTGTTTTATAGGCTTTCTCATATTCAGTCGGAAGAGTTTAGGAAAGACTTTCAAAATGACTCTCGACGGGAGAATCCAGGCTATTCAGGAAGAATCGCAGCAATTCCCCAATCCTAACGAAGTAGTTCCTCCGGAATCCAATGAACAACAACGATTACTTAGGATCAGCTTGTGAATTTGTGGCACCGTAGTAGAATCATTACCAATGGCACGTTGTGCGCCTAAGTGCGAAAAGACAGTGCAAGCTTTCTTATGCCGAAACCTAAATGTTAAGTCAGCAACACTTCCAAATGCCACTTCTTCCCGTCGCATCCGTCTTCAGGACGATCTAGTCACAGCTTTTCACTTCTTAGTGAGTGAAAGATTTGTCCCCGGGTCTACGTTGAAAGTTTCTATAGTAGAACTCATTCGAGAGGGCTTGGGGGTCTTAAAAATGGTTCTGGTGGGGGGTTAAGAATAAAGAAAACGAATAGAATCGAATTCATGTTCACAGAAGAGCGGATCCAATACTAAGACGACTATCGAGAAAGCAAGCACTTTTTCACTCTTTAATTTCCTACTTCTCTTGGTCTCTCCATTCCAGACTTTATAGTCAGAGAGGCTTTCCATACCCATTGAACTGAGCATTCATATCTTGGTAAATTCCATGATGTGAGACTAAATTTGAGCATCCTTCTTTCTAAAAGTCTGTGGTTTTATCTATGTCCATGTATGAGCTGCATCTCATTGAATGTTAATGGAGGAGCGATTCCCTTCCTGACTCTGAAACCGAGATTCAATCCTACTCGCGGTCAAAGCATTGATGATCCCCTCTTCTTCTTTATGATCTTGTAAGATCCTTGATTCATTCAACTGAAACAGAAGCTACAGGCCCGAGGGTACGAGGTGAAGGAGGCCCCTATTCATGAGCAGATGGACCAACCGCATTTCATGAGATTGGAATATAGGGATTGGTCCCTTTGATACTATAGATCTCTCCCCCAATCAACATTTTGAACCGCTACGCTACCTTTTATTAAATAGAAACCTCGCTTCTTTCGTTCCATCTATGATGTCTCCTTGAAGTCAATATCGACGCTTGACGCTACGAATTGAATAGTCTTTTAGAATTCCCTTTGTTTGTTCAAACTTTGATAACCTAACCCTCGTTCGATAGAACTAACCAACCTTCCCTAAAAGTGGAGGTAGGAGATCCAGTTAACGAATAGGATTCGGCTTTAGCTGCTTCGTCTGTATCTTCACATTATTCAAATGATCAATCGAACAATCTTGTCTAGAACAGTAAGGAGAACCGAAGGAAGGGACGTCACTCGAAGGTAGTCGCTTGCGGAGGTAGATAGTAAGAGGGGTTCGTTTCCGCCAATTAGATGGATTCAAGGGTATGCACTTCCACCAGAACGGGGTCAACCGAAAGTCTCTCTCTCCTCGGCACAGATGGGAGGAAAGGGAAAAGCAAGGGGCGGCTGTTCAACATGTGAACAGAATGGATGTGGAATATGAATGTGACCGGCACACAGAAGGTCAGGGAAAGGAAAGAATTGCCTATAGAAAGAAGATCACATAGAATCTTGAACAGGCAAAGTCACCCGTGGGGATTGATGGCGCCAATTGTGGTCTCAGGAAAATTGGCAGATGCTTCTAATTTATACTAAGGAAGAACTTGATTTAAGCCCCGAGCGCGGTAAAGAGCCTAGGGACTGCGAGCTGGTTGCGAAGGTCCAGACGTTGGCTACTATACTACTATGAAAAGGCATCCGAACCAGACAAGCGTTAGCAGCCCACTTCTTTCCTTTTCCTTTCGTTCCCACCACTCCAATGTTTTCTTTGTGAGAACCGACCCTCTTCAGCACTGCACAAGCTTCAGCGATACCACCCCTTGAAAGAGCTTGATCAATGAGTCTAGCCCAGGTCTCTCTGACAATGCTGCTGTCAGCATCACCAGAATAGCTTGCAAAGTACAGCATTTCCAGACATATCTCCCAGAGTTCGAATGGAACAGCATACTCATTGTATAATTGAGTGATGTTTTTTAAATCCAGTGAGAATTCCTTTGCCTTTTCTCGAACAGCATGAACAAAATTGGCATCACTAGGGTGACCATTGTCGGTGCTGAGCCATTTGTGGTAGAATCGGATCTGTCAGGAGAAGCTTCCAATCTTGAAGCCATGGACTCCTTTTTAATCTTCATCTGAAATGGAAGAACAGCAAGCTTCCCTTCAAGTAAATCAAGAAGCCCATTGTCAATAGCACCCCGGACAGAAACATTAAGGCAAAAGGTCTCGCTGGCACTCTTTGCCTGCAGAACAGCATTACTCAGGTACTGAGGCCTTTGCTCAATTGTTGGGGTATCCCCTCAGTTGAACGCCTTTCTGCTAGCCTCACCAATATTTGAGCAGCAAGAACATGCTGACGCTTCAAGACATAATACCGTGCTAGAAGTTATAAGTACTTCATCTGATTAGATGCAATAGGCACTCTAGAATTACCCATGGGAGAAGTTGAGGATGCAACTGAGGAAACAGCCTCATGAGTAGAGTCACGTCCAGCATTTTGCAAAAATTGCACCAAATCTGGGCCTCCATACTCCAATAACTCATCATCAAGGCCTAGGTCAATCAATGTTCGATATATATACTAGTGGAAAACTCCATCTGAAGATTGAAGACCAAGTTGAATGATCTGGCATCAAGCAAGTCTTCCATGAGCCTGGAAGGTGGCTTGAGACCACTAAATAAGTGGGGGCGTTGATGTAACAAATAAACAGAATCCAGCCTTTCGTACGGTGAAAAAGATTCCTAGGTTACCGGTTGTTTTGTCGGGTATGTGCCCGCTTTTTGTTTTGGATATGCGATTCTATTTCTTTCTTTGGGAGTTTTGACTTAATCGGTCGGGCGCTTCGGATACCAACTTTTGGGAAAACTCTCTGTTCTGTGCAAGTCAACTTCTCCAGGGTTTTTTTTATTAGCTCTACACGGAACACGAAGGCAATCTCATGAATGGATATGTCACAAAGAAGTTCAGAAATGGTTCTTAGACACCGTTGACCAGCTTTGCGGGATCGCCTTACGTATAAGGACCTGATCCACTCTAGGCTAGGCTCTATGGGCGGTGCTTTCTCGATTCGATTTCTGACTTGAATTAAGACATCTTCTTCTCTTACGAGATTTCGGAGTGATCAGAAGTAGCTACCGAACTAGGAGCAAAGATGCGGACATGGAGTATGAAGGGGAATACCAAGTCAATCATAGAACATTAGCAGTTACCGTGACGGTCGGTATTGGTTTCCTTTCTTTAGCGCTTTAGCCTCCTTTCTTCTCTTATGATCTTTCTATTGACGTAGAAGTGAAGATAGTAGAAGTCATAGTCAGAGATAGAACCTGTAAACTAGAAACTAGAATCTTTCTAACAACCTTCCATCCTTATACACTAAAAGCATATACACATTACCAGTAGAAAAGCTATAGAACCTGCTGCGACACTTTTATATATATATGAAGTATAATAAACTGACTATATATTTAGATAGATATGCACCAACTTCACCTAAGTTTTAAAAACCTACACTGGTCGGGGCTTAACCAGCAGCGGTGTACACGACTCGTTATAGTCAGGGTAAAACCATACACCAAAGAGGGTTAGCATATGAGGTCCGGCAAAACTATAAGTGAACATCCTTAAGCTTACTGCGGTACATTCCCAACGATATATCCAAACACTGAATAATTAAAAAAAGAAAATGAAAACAGGCCGTCATGGAAACACTCAACAAAGTCATGTTAGTCAAGTAAAATTTTGATACTATACAAATCATAATCGGTATAATCGGTCAGATGTTGTTGAGAGTCATAGGAATGAAAGATATATACAAGAAACCACTAGTCGTACTCTTTCTAATTCATCTTATTCTACTACCACTTCTCATAGTCATAACACTCATAGTCTTTCTTCTTCTCTTTCTTCTTTCTTACATAATTGGAAAATACCTTCTTCTTCCAATCATAATAGCACATCGTCTTATGGTCTAATTCCTGCTTACTTGCACCGGAAGTTACAGAACTGGAAAGAGAAATATACACCTACCCTTACTAAACCACCATTCTTCTATTCTAACCCTTGTAGCTTCATAGGAGCACTGATACTCATGAAGTGTTTGGCTATCGCTGCTCACCCTCTCAGTCTTTCAAGTTTATAAATGTGCAACTACCTATGACTCTTGATCTATTTAGGAAGCTTTATGAGGGGCTTGAGCTTATATATATACGCACGCCAATGGATGAAAGGGAGGTGATGTGTTCCCATAGTCGCTTAGGTCGAGGATGGAGACGCTTAATTCTTCCACGAGGTGTCAAGCTCCTTAAGACCTCCTTTGACTTCTTGATTCAAGCGGAAGGTTGTACTAATTACTTCGTGGTTACACTCTTCTTAGGAGTGGGCATAACGATCTGGCATGACATCTGCCTGAACAACGTGGGCTATGACTCGCTGCGAGACTTCCAAGATCTGGCACACTATCAGTCTGGCTTTCATCGGATCGCATTTATAGAGGATGGTTCCTATGCTCACCTGATAAGGAAGATCATGGAAGAGGTCTATCCGTTTAATGAGATAGACTATGAGGGACTCTTCAGGAATGGTGCAGCAGATGGGAACCCGTCTAAGCTGAACAAGAAAACTTGCATGTCTTTATTCGGGTTAGCAGCAGCACTGGTCTTCTTTGTTGCTTATGGTGTGGTGCCTACAGAGGATATTCCATTCTAAAAGCAAATAGAGAGACTAGGACATAGTCTTGAGTTAGGTATTGAGAGGTATATCATTGACTTAGTAAGGTAGTTTACGAGGTTCAAGATGTGCAAATAGTGAGGTTTAACGCACCTTGAAAGCACCTGAACGTGTGATCCGTACCTAAGGAGAGCCAAACACGCCTTAAAACAACGTATTCTTGCCATCTAATGGATTTGTTGATGAACAGCTTAAGCTTAAGGCTATAGATAGGATTCCCTTTCTTTCATATTCTTTTGCATGGAGCACGAAAGCTAGCATAGGGAAGGCAAAGCAAGTCCCAGTTGACGGTTGACTGCTTAGCTACAGGGGACGGGATACACGTGCACGGTACTTTCTCGCTTGATGAAGGGGAACACAAAGTCTAGTCTTTCTTTCTGTCCTAGTCATCTTCCCCTAGGCAACTCACTACTTCTGACTCTCTAGGTGGTACTAGTCAAACATGGTGACAGCGGCTAATCGAGAAGCTAGCTAGACGTGTTAGGACAGAGAGAGAGACTGTATATGTTGTTTTGAGTATATCTTGTAATGAGAGGCCCTAGGACTGGTATAGGAGAGAGACTATATAGGCTTAAGAGTGAGATTGAGTAAGGTAGTTTACGAGAAGTCTAGCTAATGTGAAAAGAGTATGGTTTAAGGCACCTTTACAGCACCGTTGTGTGTGATCTCGAAGGGGCTGAACTCTCGATGAAACAACGAATGATGGTCATAGAATAGAAATGAGATGAGTTGCTACCTTTGGTCTTCTTGTGTTCTTTCTCTGATTGTTGTTCTGTCAGCTTATTCGATCTTTGCTTTGTCTTAGACTATTCATATTAGCCTTCAACCTCTTCTCATAGCGGGGACAGGATTTGAACCTGCAATGTTCTGGTCATGAGCCAGATGAGTTCACCATTCCTCTACCCCGCATGAAGAGAAGTCATTTCTTTATATTAAGAGATTTCTGGGGAAAGCATGGAATGCTAATACTCCGCGGCCGCCAGCTGTGAATAAAGGGTTGATCCTTACTCTAACAAGTAAGCTAGTAAACTAACCATACTCTGTTGCTAGTTGGTACGCCCCTACTATTAGGTTTACCCTCGTATAGCGACTTTGCAGTTGAACTTCTGAAGCGAACCTTAGCTACAAAGCAGTATCGGAAAAGAAAAGATCTTGAATAGTCCCCTCTTCGATGGATTGAAAACTTTTTTCTCTTTCTTTCTATTTTTATATAGGGATCTTCATGCTACTGATAAGTAGCGAAGCGATCCTAGGCAGGAGAGCGAGTGGTATAGGCAGTTGAAATTGGCGTAGCTAACGAGCTAGCAGCTAAGGGCTGGAAAATAGAGTCCAACCAGTCTCGTCTAAAAGAGTATAACTGCTACTAGAACAAAGAAAGACATTGATGAATTCAAATCTTGGACCTTGACTCGGAATCGCTACAAGGCTTTTGTCTTTAAAGACAAATGTACTTGTGTACAGCAATTGCATATGTGATGTTACGGGTAAGCGAAGGAAGCACTAGTATATCTCATTGAATACCTCGCTTCATGCAAGGCTGCCTCATACTCCATTGCTCCTATGGACTGCCTCGAAAGACTGAGGTTCGAAGACAACTCTTTGTTAGAGGACATCAACAGATTAAAATGTTGTAGGCTACCAGGGGGAAATAAACTTAGACAACTAAGGCTTGGAACTGGAAGAGATTCAAATTATACCTTCGTCTGTTCAATCAGTCAGTAGGTGAGCTTTGCTTCCGCGGCTTACCGTCCGTCACGGGACCATTTCCACACTGGAGTGCCTCTACCTTGCGGCAGAGAGCTTTTAGAACTCACAGGCTAGGGGCCTGGGGCCGGAAAGTGACTCTGGAACACCATCCCTTCCGAAAGAGCGGGATTTCAGGATCGAATTGACATCTCCATTACATACGCTATTTCGAAGTCACAAAGTCCGCGCCAATTCAGTTGTCCAAAGCGTGTCAAATGGCTTGTCCACTTCTCACGTAGGAAAGAACCTCCCCGGACAGACAAAAATGCTCTTTCAGCCTACGAACTTTTAAGGGCCTCTACGATTGATGAATAGAAGACCTACTTATGAGGATGGATCAATCTATTGAATGCAAGAAAGCAGCTCCGAAGTTTTCCTCAAACTGCACCCGAGCCAAGGGGTTGAATGTCGAAACCAACCATCCCCAGAGTGCGGTGAAAATCCAATCAAGATCTGTCTTCCTCTTTATTAATACATTGATAGCCTGATTAGTAGAGGATTCGAACCCCATAGAATGGTATGGGCTAGATGCCTTCCGATCATCAGATACAATACACGATTTGATCTATGCAATTAGTTGAATACTAAATATCACTAAACCTTCTTTCTAAGTATGATAGAGGTGACGAATGGAGAAAGTTTGATCTCAGTGATTCAAGGAGCGACAAAAGTGATCAATTGTTGGGCTTTTCGGGGTGCTCTTATTAGGCAAAGAGGTCGGATAGCAAAAATCTGCGTTCAAATCGATCTAAGTGCTCCCGGGATTCGAATTGGCAAGCATCGTTAAAAGAGGGAATATGAAGGACCTTATGAAAATGCGATGGGAAATACATAGAAGTTGCATTCATCCTAGCACGCTTCCAGAGTCTGTTTTTAGCAGCAAATAGGGGGGGTAGTCGTTTCCCTTTTATAACCCTAAACCTGGATCCATTTTACGATGTATTAGTCGAACTCTTAGGATTAGGATACGACGCCTTGCTCCTTGAGTATCATGGGATTGAATACCCCGACCTCCCAGAGGCTCCCGAGAAAGCAATTTTAGCCTTCCGGACAGTTAAGGGCCATTCCTACGTCCCTCATCGGTCTGAATCCCCACCCGTTTTAGAGGAAGGATCAAGCAATTCACGGTCCCTGGCTATACGAAAAACAACGGATTGTACTACATCGAAGACGGATACCACTTGTACAGCTTAGAATGCTAATGGAAAGCGTAGGCCCACTGGAAGACTTTGACTTGTAAGGCTAGCATAGCAAACCGGAAAGAGAGGTACGAAAGTGGATGGAGAGAGGATGGAACCTTCTCCTACTACATTTCGTTACCTACGATGGACCACTAGACGACAACAAAGACTAGACGGATTGGTTACCGAATGAAGAGACAGAGCTTTGACATCCTCAAGTCACAAAGAAAGGCTACGGACAATGGTCCTAAAAAAGGAAACCAGCCCATGGATATACAACTGATTGGACCACTGGCCAAACAGAACGAGGAGAAAGGGAATACATCAAGATGGGGCTAGACCGAAAACAAGATTACCGGCATCCCAGGTCTTCACCTAATTGTGGAAGAGGGGAGGTGAGCTGAGTATCAACTCTCTCTCTCTCGCGCCTTTATTCAGCTTGTTCCTGTTCGTCTATTTGGGACGGGGTGGGGTTCCTTGATATGTTGGTGTCAAGGCGGTCGAAGAAGGCTAAGTAAGTTAGAGCAACCGATGCTTTGCTCATTCAGTTGACTCCTTGCTGCCAGTCCGTGCTTGCTGTCATGCTGGCAAAAGCAGGGGTTTCGGCCGGTTTTACCTACTATTGGATTTGAACCAATGACTCCCGTCGTATGAAAGCGATACTCTAACCGCTGAGTCAAGTAGGTCAAGCTGAGTCAAGTCAGATAAAACCCTATAAGAAAAAAAGAAAAAGCCGCGCAACCAGAGTCCCCCTTACTATACAAGGGGACAAGGGGGGCGGAGCGCTAAGAAAGAGAAAGCGTTATCACTATACGAAACTTGTCGCGGCACGAATTTGTAGTTGGTTGTACACGAGAGTTGTCATTTTTTCATAGCGCCTACTACTCCAATCCAAGTTCTTGAAAGAGTTGCGTTCTTCTATGCAAGAAGAAGACAGAAAACAAAGAGACTTTAAACAAAACAGCCAGAGGAGTCGCTCTAAATAGACATTCTTTCTAGTCCGGAGATCCCTGGGTACACGAATCAAAAATCCAATGCCAATGCTTTTGACGGAACTTCCTTCCTACGTGTTATGCCACCCTCGATGTTCGTCTGACGTTTCCCTGATTGAGATTCCGTAATTCCGTATTGGTCTAGTGTTGTGTCTTTCTTCAAGAGAACCGTGGCGGGTATGGGGCTTTCAACAGCACACGAGCCTTTGCGGGGAGGGATAATTCCCCGTCTGGAAACGAAATACACGGGGACAACAAAAGCCCTTTCTTTTACAGTTGAGGGCTAAAGGCCTTAGTATCCGACTTATACTTATCTCGTGCATGCTCGAATTTAATGTATTTGAGAGTTGCAAAACCCTGGGAAATTTACTTGCTACATTTTGCGCATGGGCGAGTAGGAATTATTCAATCGATATCGAGCGCTCTGGACTCAAATAGGCTTTATAGATTGGCTCGGTATAGGACTAGCCACTTTTTCATGAAAGAGAGAAGGTGTGACATGAGCGCCTCGGGAAAGGAATTGACTTTGTTGAGAATTCTTTTCGTCTACCTTATATATGAAATATTATTATTTATATATGGATTGAGCTATATAGACCGTGTCAGTAGGGACCCTTGCACCTGTCCTTTCTCTTCATCTTCACATTTCTATGTACTATGATATCGATTCTTCTAAAATAGATAATCTCCGTATAAGAACTGAGAAGCATCCGCCAACCAACTTCTCTTGAAGCAGCGAACCGCCCCGACTTTCCTTATGGAAGGAATCCCATTGCATTGGGCTAACCATGTTCCGGGAGCTACAGATGCCGTTAAGGGATCCACTAGGGCAGTCAACCCTTAACCACGTCCAAAGCTTTGCGAACCCGATAACCGGCCAATGCTGCTACTACTGCGACTTTCAGCTAACCAATTCCCATGTCTCACGTGGTGCTCGTGGTCTAGCCCACTTGCCTTCGATTATTGCACATCTATTCTCTTATCTTAACGACTACGACTTTTTGAATTGCTTTATATAGTAGTAGTGGGAATATATAGGAGATTTCTTGTTGTTTACGAGATTTCAAACACAACACAGCAGAAAGATCCCCTTGTTTGTGAATGTGAATCGATCGGGAACTCCACCAATGGGAAAGAAAAGATAGGGTTTTAAAAACTCCACAGAAGGTGAGCCAATTCTTTGTAACTACTTAGCGAAAAAACCTGTACAACCAACCAGTCTAACGGGAACTTGTATTTGCAGTTTCACCTCCGATTAGAACTAGTGAACTATCTTACGTCACTAACAGTATTTGACCATGTTAACAGCTGTAATGTACGAAACGACTTCTCCAAGTGTTACCAATTCGTTCCCGATGAGGACTCTTTGATTGGAAAAGTCCAGTTTCTCTATGCAGAAACCACCAGTCTTGTGTAAACCAATCTAACCACCAAAGCTAACTATCTTACTTAATGAAAGCTCGACCTGCGGAATGGGACTGTTTAGAGGTAAACCCCACTTCCCGACGAAAGCCTTGCCTCGTAGCAGACTTCTGGCAAAATCTTATGTCGACCCTCGACCTACTCTACCCTGTGGATTGGCATCCCCAAGATATTATCAGATACTAATATGATACTAAAAGCTTCGGAGCAGCTTCTCTGCCTTTGCCACGCTTTCCCGGTGTCCTTCGCTTGACCCATGTGCCGGTTGTAGCTTTCCGATTAGCGTTTAGAGGACAACTGCTTTTACGCGGTGACCATTCCTTATGAAGTCATGGAAGTTGGGTATACCTTTCTATCTCATAGAAAGAATGGATTGATGAAACAAAACAGATGACAAGGCCGGATTGAGCAACCTGACTAGTTAAACAATAGCCTATTTTCAACGGGATTGAGAATTCGGAGCTTCCTCGAAATATCAAAATCTCATAAGAGAAGAGAAAATCCCAGTTCGCATCGAAAGAAAAAGAACAAGTGAGATCACACGCGCTAAAGAATGGAGAGCTTCGGAAAGAAGAGACCAGCAGGAACAGAACACAAAGAATGAAGAGAAGTGGACCACTTGGAGGAAACCGGCACAGCGGCCTCACGAGACAGAGAAAGAAGATGAGTGGGCGCTCAGACCGAAAGAATGGGGAAATGAATCGATTAGGGCCGCAGCTTCGGCTCAGCAGGAAGAAGTCATAGAACAGACTACTGACGAGACTAATGAAGTCCACTCCGCAGCTACAAAGCTTGGGAAAACAACCAGTATCGGTGCGTGTAAACCAGTCTAATCGGAAAGCGACTTTGCAGCCCCTTCCTTTTTGGGAGTCCAAGTGTTAGCTGAAGTGTTGCCATCGACGAATTGCGCGCCTCCTGGGTGATTCATCAATTGGGTATACCACGTTAACCGGGATAGTTGGTATCAACTACTTCTCCGACTGATCCGAGGCAGCTAAACTCCAAAAAAAGAGGCTTTAAAGCCACGTTTACAGACCCACTCTAAGGTATCGGTCCCCAAAGTCTCGTTAGAACGCAGGATTTATTGTCTCTGAGACAAGTTCGTATGGCTA
>JAPKLY010000105.1:787628-812520 GCA_026898435.1 Prunella vulgaris
AACGTGGTATCCCGGGGAAAGAAAGAGAAGCTACTCATCTGGCGATCGAGCATGAGACGCGACGGCAGTCTGATTCCCTAATTCGAATAAGGCCGGCTGTTGATAAGGACAGCGCGGGAAGCGGCGGAGATTGGACAGGTTAACAAGTAAGGTACGGGAAAGCTGTAGATGAACCAAGCCGCAATGAAAGATCAACACCATAGCAGAGATAGCTTAGATCCGCCTGTCGCCTATCTATATGCCTATATGCTCGACAGAGATCTTTACTGGTGTCAAAGCCGGAACTCCGCTCCAGGAGAACTACAGTTGCTAACTCAAAGGGAAAGGGGTGTCTACGATTGAATATTGAATAAAGGCACGTCTCGGCGAGCCTCATGGCATCTTTCGAATAGGAAGGTATTTACCTTATTCATTACTGGCTTCGATACTGGCAAGCTTTACGCGGGTTCAACCCCAGATAGATAGAGAGAGTACTGATCCGCGCACGAACGTTGCACAACCAACCATAAAGGAGCACCAAGGGAATGGCTATGGAGCCGATGGGAACGACTATCAGCCGTATAACCAAATAGTGGAGAATCGGCCCGATGCCTACACCTATTGAAAGGGGTGACGGCTCAGATTCAGATGAAGTGAGCCTATCTTGTTTAGCAAGGGAGGCAGTCTAAAGCGATCTGCTCTTCTTCTTCCTACGGAACCCCCCCCAGAGGGAAATCCTTTCTAAGTAAAGTCAACAAAGCTACGTTTCGAGACCCAATCACTCACTTATAAGACTTCATAACTAATCATAGTGCGGAGGAATGGGCTGCTAGAGGACATATTGGTTTACCGGGCTTACAACCATGCCGCTACTCCATGAGCTGCTTCCACAAGAGTAGCTATACCTCTATACCTACGATACTCTGACTTCGTTAAAGATAGATCGCGCTAAGTAAAAGCTTCTGATTCACCATTATGAAATTCTACCTCAACCATTCTCTTTGTGCATTTGCTGAAGACATGAAATTCTAAGTTGATGATTCCGTGGCAAGTCTGGCTTCCTTCTTTTGAAAGAGCTATTTCAAGAGTGAGTACCGGCTTCCAATTGGTATAACCCCAATTAGCGTTCTTGCCCAACCAAATAAGATAAAAGCTTGGCAGCGAAAAGGCTTTTCCAAGAAGTAACTTCCTTATTAGATTAGGGGGGCTCCCCTATGGATATTTAATCACTGTCACACAGGGTGGCAGATAGATACAGAAAAAGACAAATCCAATCTTTTAATTCAACAAGAAGTACCACCAGTGTGATAGATTCGCGATTCGGTATGTTGGAGCAGGAGTAATCTTGTCCCCAGGATCCTCCTTAGGGGTCTGTAAAGTAGTGAAATGAAGCATTTTATTGCCTTGTAGATCTTCCCTTTGGCGTCAACCTTTGGAATTTGACTGAGCTTAGTGGCTCTACCTTTTTAGTAAGTTGAAGTAAGGACTTCCTGGTCGACAGAAAGAAGAGACCCTGCCTCCAAGAGACTCTTTTCTATATCGCGCGATAAAAGATCTTCATGTGTTCTTGCCTATGCGGCGGCCTAAACAGATGTTTTTGCTTATGGAGATCGATCTCCTAGAGGTTCCAGAGAGGTTGGCTTTGAATTAAAAAATCCATCTTACTACCCAGCCGACGGCTAACTTCCCAGCCAGGATTGAGTCAATATAGATAAAGAGCACGAGATGCCTTAGTGGGACCCCCATCAACATGACCATCAGTCTCGCGACAAGATAGGAAGACAAATGCCATAATCAGAAAGAGATTCAACCCCGGGTGGCTCAAACAAAGCCAACCACAACTACCGCTTTTCTTTTAAGCGTGCGTGCGGAAAAAGTGTCATAGTCAGTCCTCACAACCATAAGTACAGGGCTTTACGGCAAACATGTGCGCCCGTTTAAAAGAAGATTTTTATAGTACTCTTTTTATGGGGGTTGGATCAATTTATTGAACCTGTAATTGATCATCATAAGGCTAATTCGAAAGCCAGATAGACTGATCGAGGACGAGATCGCCGTTCGGCACTTGAGTCAATAGGGGAATAAACAGTTCCTACTTGTTCGACCAAGGGCAGTGACATAGCCTTGGATTACCCTGCCCCCGCAAACCAGCTATTAAGGTAAAAGGGCCTTGCTAAAAGGTGCCAGTATACGGTAAAACGAGTGCATAAAGGGCTGCTATATGGATAACCGCATATCAGTAAGCCCACTGGCATCATCGTCCTAGCCGGGTAGACAGTCAAGTCGTAATTAAGGAGGAGGTCTTCGAGGCACCCTCTTCTTATCTTAGTGCTTCATGTCACCCGAGGGATAGCGGTAAAGGGGAACCCGAAAGAGGCGCTAAAAGTCTCTCTTTTTTCAATTTCTATTCTTCGATACGAAAGGGAATTGACGAAGAATCTGCTTAAAGGACCGACCTATTGATACTCGTAAAGAGGCCTTAAATCGAGCATTGCTACTTCCACGGAGTCTAGTTACTTGATATCGAAGACCGGACAGGAAAGATGGAAAATCCATAAATATGTAACGAAACGTCTCCTCTCCTTTCATGGAAGAATACCTCTAGTACGCGATCCCGAAAGGGGTGAAAGGTATGGTCCCGATCTTTGTCAGTAGTTCTAATGAGATTTCTCCTATTCATCAACAGAATCAAACTAGGGCGCCGCTTCCTGTGCCTCATCCCTGCACATCACTCCATCTCCTCATCACAATCCAGACCTTTCGTGTGCCTTGATAAATCCCGTAGCAGTAGGTGCCTTGCCTCCGCATCGCCTTCCGTGTCGCCTTTCGCTTTAAAACCAGTGGCTTCTGTACTTCTCTTTTCAATGTCTTCTTTTCAAAATGACTGATATGAATCTAGCAGATATTTTCACTAAACCTTAATGTGAATCAAGGTTCTCAACCTTAAGAGACAATTTGGGTATTTTAGAATTGTGAAAAGACTCTGTAAGGATCACTAACGCACTCAGCTAAACTCAGGAAAGTGAAAGATTACAGTAGCAAAAACATACAACTGCAAAGTCACTCAACTGTAGATTTGAGAATCTACAGCTGTAGACTTCGCAACAACTGCAGACTCTGTATACTTGTAGATTATCACTATCCAAAGTAATCAACTGCAGCTTTAGAAAAATTTGCAGTACTTTGTACATTCTGACCTAATAAATGTCTACAAAAGAAGAGTCCAAAAACTTCAGTATTCTTATTACATAAATTTTGTAATATTCATTCAGCATTTTAATTAATGAAATGCACTGAAATTTTATGTCTATTTTTATATTGATTTTAATACATTATGAGTTACAATATGGATTCCATGAAATCTGACCTTTTTTAAAAGACTCATACGTTTATTCCCATTAATTTGGAAGTGTGACTGTTAAACCCATGTGTCTGAACATGTGTAAAGGAAAGGTATAAAAGGAAACTAGAGCCTTTCCAACTTCATTTTACACCATTTCTTTCCCTTACAACCTTAAATCCCAAGCTTAAAACCCTACACAACTTTCAAACAATGTCTATTAGAGTCATATTTGGAGCAATCTTTGATTTTGATGAACTGGAGAAGAAGTATGATACAGACGCGATGGAGAGGGTTATTAGGAAAATAACCAACCAAAGATTGAAGCATCGTTTGTCGCATATACCATTTGGGTATGTTGACAAATTACCCATTGAATTCTATTTTCATGCTACAACAGATTCAGAGAAAAGACGAATAGAAATTACTTTGAAAGGAAAGACAGCCAGGATAAGTTCAAAAGACCTATGCTAAGCCCTGAAGATTCCTACAGGAGTAGATGCACATGAAAGCTTGAACTTCACCAGTGAAGAAGTTTATACATGTTAAGGACTGCGTGATTTGAAACTAACATTTCAAGCAAAAACTTAAGAAGAATGATAAAGTTACGGTTGCTAAGAGAAGTCTACAGCTGTAGATAGAGATGTTAAACGGGCTGGCCCTAACCCTACAGGGCTGCAGGCCTAAACGGTCGCGGGCCTTAGCGGTTCATCCTTAACGGACCGCCATATGCTCGAACCTAACCCTAACCCTAGTTGTTCGCGGGCTAAACGGGCCACTAACGGGCTCGGGGTAAAAAATTTAAAATTTTAAAATTAAATATAAAATACAACTAATGATTTAATAACTAAAGTTCACACATCCATAAAGTTCACACATCCATAAGTTCACACATTAATAACATAATCCAAAAAAAAATCACACATCCATAAAATTCATACATTAAAAACTAAAATTTAATTGATATACTGATATGGAAAGTTCTAACTTCTAATTCTAAACCCTAGGTTCGTAACTGAGGAGTGAGGAACATGACAAATTGTTTTAGTTTAATTGATTTCTATTTAGTTGATTACTTACTAAGTTAGGCCCACTGTAAGTTACTAACTACTGATTGATTTCTATTTCTAACTACTAAATTACTAAGTTAGGCCCACTGTGGGAAGCTAGGCACCCAGGCCCAATAGTCCAATACTGGCAATACATAATATATTTAAAATTAATTTAATTAAAAAAAACCGGGCTACTGGGCCAGCCCGGAATACCGGCAGGGCTAACCGTTTAGCCCACGGGCTAACCGGTCCGGGCCAAAAAAAAGCCCAGTTTTATACGGGCCGCCATATGCTCGGACCTAACCCTGTAAATTACAGGGCTAAACAGGCCGGCCCGCCAGACCGCGGCCCATTTAACATCTCTAGCTGTAGACTTGTAAGTCTACAGCTGGACAAGAACTTGCAGAACTTAACCTACACTTGGAGATTAGTTTGCAGGAGAAAAGTGGCAATTCAGAGAGGGAACTTACAGTTGAATATAACCATTGGAAGAACAAGTACAAATATTATGAAATGAAGAACCCAGAAAACCCTTCATCACTCTAATTAGTGAAGCACTAACTTGTACTTACTAATGAGAGATTAAGGATATGGTTGTTGATATTTTCTAAAGACTAATGAAGATTAATTCAGATATCAGTGAGAGGGCAATAGTACACTCAATACTAATGTGAGTGGAGAATGAGGACCACCTCACACATGTGGAGTCTTATAGAGAGTAATAGAAATCTTATCCAGAATTCAAAAATTTAAATTCTCCAACGGATAAGTCACATCTCTTCATTTATAAATAGAGGAAGAATTTGAAGGAGCAACAACAACAGCTTGAGCATTCAAGCATTTAAGTCTAAGCTATCATATAACTAGCAATATATTTTCAGAGTGCTTTGAGAGAGTTAGAAATATTCTTTGTGATTCATAGGTTAGCTTGATAAGAATTTCTTAGAGAAGAATCATATTTTTGTTGTTGTTCTCTCACTTGTTTTTAATTGTTTTTACATCTACTTAGTGTAGATTTGTCTTTGTGAGGTTAAAAGATTCTGAGTGAATCATTGGTATTCTGAGTGAATAGGTGTACGAAAGCTAGTTCTTAGGGGGAATCACTTGTAAAAAGTGTATATGATCATCTTAATGAATTTGGCACCTAAGTGGTGTAACAATGGATGTAGAAAGACTTTACAGTCTTTGAACCACTATAAACTATTTGTGCTTTTTACTTACTATTATTATACTCATTGTTGATTACTTACTTCGTTACATGCATCATTGTTTTGAATTTACTGCATAGAACCTTTAAACTTTGAACTTGAAATCTACAATTGTAGACTTGTTAGTCAGTATACTGAAAACTATATTGTTTACATTATTTTTCATTAACACACACATATATTTTCCGCTGCGCAGAGATGATTTTCAATACACTTCTTAAAGTGTGAAAACCACTCTGAAAATGTATCTACAAGTTTGTTTGCCCAAATTAGGAATGCAACACGCAAGTGTACGTGATCGTTGTTGTGTTAAGGCAAGAGATCAAGTTAAATTTCGGACCAAGGAAAATAATGATTGAAATTCTAGGTTTGAATGTTTATCAAGTGATTATCTAAGAAAATACAAAAGATAATGTTTGGGTTCTATCTACTTCTTGCAAAAATCGAAAATCTATCTATCACTTATTTCAAGTGAGCAAGTGTTGGAAGTATGCATTAAGATACTTCAATTATGGATCATTTAACTACTTGTAATTCCTAGCATGCATAAGTGTCACTAAGTGCAAGAATTAAGTCCTAAGACTATCAAATGCATAAGTTCTCACTTAAACATCCAATACTCAAATTGTATAGTTATTGGAATCAAGCAATTCTTATTGACATAAAAATCATAACACAAACACTTGGTATGTACAATTATCCATTCTAATCCTAATTGAACTAACTCAATTCTCATGTATTGTCAATTCAATTAATGATCAAAACATCAAAAAACATCCACCAATAGTTCAATCAAATATCAATTGAGAGAATTCATACACATAATTAGCTTATACATGCATTGAAATCACAAGCAATTAAACTACCCTATAATATCCATATTCCCTTTGCACAAGGGAATTAGTCATGGCTAATTGAGAACAAACAACAAAAATTAAACTAATAGAGACCATATCTAATGCAAAAATAGTAAAGGAATATGAAAACTTACCAATTGTGGTTAATAGAAAAAATACCTCAAAATAGCAAAATCTAATCTGTAACTCAAATTACAAAATTCTACCGTACAAATGTAGAGAATTGAATGGGGAAGCTAAAGGAATACTCTGATCAAAAATCTACCGGCTTGATCGAAAGTAATTGCAAGAATAAGAAGTAGAATCAAAGCATAACCCACAAGTAACTTCCCACTAACCTCTCTCTAATCTAAGAATTTGTAAAATGATTAAAAATTTCTTCAAAATTTGAATTTAGTGCTATTTATAGGTGTCAAAACGTTATGACTTGATTGTCCCTCATTAATTGGATGGAATGACAAAATAACCCTAAAAAATACCACTCTGGATGGTCGCTCGAGCTAGCGCTCGAACAAGGTTGAACCGACGCTCGGTCTGGCTAGATCGGGCGCCCATGCATGGCCATGGGCAGAGTGGTTCTCGCTCGAGCTAAGCTCATGGACCGTTCGGTCTGAGTTGAAGTGGCGCTCGGTCTGAGTGTAAGTTCCGACGCTCGATTTCGACTTTTTCCGTTTTGATCCGTTGACACTTTCAAGCCTCCTAGGGACTTCCTCTTGGTCTTTTAAGCTTCCCTAAACACTTGGATCACACCATTCCACCTTCCTCATCATAATCTCCTCGATTTTGCCCGTTTTCACCTATAAAACCAACTTCTCTCTACACAAGGGTGAATAAGACAATATATATCACATTAGGGTCAATAATGCACACAAATCACTTAATAAAATGCTCAAATACACATAATATGATGCAATTATTACCCTAATCAAAGTTGTTCTTTTATTTTGTTTTTACAAATCTGCAAGTGTAAACTTTGTAGTCTGCAGCTGTAACATTTGCCCAAAACCTTATAGATTGTTTTTAAAACAAAGGTACTGTGAAGGATCCATCAACCTTGTTTTAAAAAAATTTAAGATTTACTTGAAAGTTTATTCAACCTCTCCCTCTCTAGACTTTCACCACTAAGAGACCAACAATACATGTGAGCCAAATTGCCCAAGTCTCAAGTATATGAATTTATATGATCTATTCGTCTGCTTTGTCTATAAAACAGGAAAAGGTAGTCAAGAAGTTATAAGAGCAAATTTTATATGAAAATAATTTATGATAAATTTATTATAAAATTATTGTGTTGTAATAAATATTTGATCAAAAGTATCAAAAAGTTTACCATAAATATCAAATTTTTGGTTCCTAAAAATTAACAACAATTAAAATATAATACTATTTATCCCAATTTTTATACTCCTAATAAAATTTTTGATACTCTTAATTAAATATTTAATATTTTAAAATAATTTAATAATAAATTTATTATAAACAATTTTCATATAAAATTTTATCAAGTTATAATGATAAATTTTAAATGTTGTTATGGTCAGAGGAAGGTGGAATGTGGAATTGAATTTCACCTCTTAAAAAAATTAAAAAGCTGCTTGAATTTTCTATTAAAATTATATTTAAAAAAATATAATAAATTATTAAAAAAATTATAAATTATACTAATGTGTTTGACAACTTATAAAATATTTAAAAATAATATTTTATAAAATTTTAAAATAACTTATGATATATTTAAAATAGATTTAATGAAACGCTCTTAATTTTATAATCTCCTAAAAACAAACACAAATCTCCTCTGATTACAGAAAGGAATTGAACTCCCCTTAAAACAACTTATAAATTTAATTTTTAAATTTATTAATAATTTATAATATCCAATTTCGGTATTGTGCGGAAGAATTACTAATATTTATTAAAACGGTGCAACTCAAATTTATTTTTTAAAAATTATATAAAATACTATTGAAAATTTATATATATTATTATTAAAAAGTGTATTTTTTATAGTGTAACTTTTCAGTAATAATTTGTGCAATTTTTCAATAATAAATTGTGTAACTTTTGAAAAATGAACTTGAGTTGCACCGTAGTGTAACTAGTGCACTCTTGGGAGCGGATCCTCTGCTGGGCTAATAAACCAGCAAATGGTGCTGGGCTTTAAACAACGACGTTTATTTCATTCTTTTTCTCTAGCAAATGGACTGATTCAGTTTCTTTTCTTTTTTTCATTTTTTTAGGTCAACCAATATATATTTTTAAATTCTAACTTCCCACGTTAAACTCTAACTTTTTACCTCCTCAATAAATTCAAAGTGATAATTCATTTATTATATAAATAATTTTAATTTATAAAATAAATAAATGGGATAAGTTTCTAGAAAAAAATTTAAATTTTTTTCTCCATTTTTTAGGTCAACCAACAGATATGATATTTTAAACTCTAATTTCCCACGTTAAACTCTAACTTCTCACGTTCTCACTAAACTCAAAGTGATAATTCATTTATTATATAAATAATTTAAATTTATAAAATTAACAAATGGGACAAGTTTTCAGAAAAAAAATTAAATTTTTTTCTCCATTTTTTTAGGTCAATCAATAGATGATATATATTTTAAACTCTAATTTACCACGTTAAACTCTAACTTCCCACATTCTCACTAAACTCAAAGTGATAATTCATTTATTATATAAATAATTTTAATTTATAAAATAAACAAATGAGACAAATTTCCAGAAAAACAAAACTCAACTGGCATATACCACCAAAAGTGATAATTCATTTATTATATAAATAATTTTAATTTATAAAATAAATAAATGGACAAGTTTCCAGGAAAACAAAATTAAATTAAAAAAAATTAACAGCATCGTTTAAAGTCTCAACACTATTTAACCTAAAAATAGAGAAAAAAAATATATTGGTTGACCTAAAAAAATGAAGAAAAAAAGAAAAGAAATTGAATCAGCCTATTCACGAGAGAAAATGAATAAAATAAACAGTATCGTTTAAAGCTCAGCATCATTTGCTAGTTTATTAGCCCAGCAGAGGATCCGCTCATATCCAGAAGCTGAAAGGTGGAGGGTCCAAACAATCAGCTTTAAAGTGATTATTATTATTATCATTTAAAATAATTGATTTAAATTGGAATTTTATCTGAAATACTACATCTACCATCTACGCTACTGCTACTTCTATCAGCAACTGCGCCAAGGTATCTCTCACTCTCTCTCAAACACAGACGCACACAAACAGACACTTCGTTGCATACATATTATGTTTCCTGAACTAAGTGGGAAAATTTTCACATGTTGAGTAACTTGCAGTCCAGATGTTTGATAGAATGCCTAAACGACTAGTAAATGAAGTTTCAATTCCTATTAATCCAATTTCTGATTTAGATGAACTCTTCGCCTTATTGGATTTAGTGGATTGTATGATTATTTGTTTCGGGTCTCCATTTTAATTGATTTCAGAGCAATCCCCACAAAATTGTGTTCCTGCTGATGATGGTCTGAGAATCAAGTACTATGTCCATTGTTTATTTCTTTGAATAAAGGGTTTTGACTGTTTGTGTTTCCAAGTAATTTGCGAGTTTCTCATAATTTCATTGTTTTGTAGTTTCAATGAAATCCTAGAAATAGAGTGTAGTGTGAAAATAATGTATCTTCTGATTTGCAATTTTCAGGAGCATTTACTTAGCCTCCAATATGTGTGCTTTAGGTGCAACTAGGGTTCTTCTTCTTGTTGGTGATACTTTATCCTCTGGTTTAGTTTCGCGTTACAGAAATGTACGACTTTTTAGTAGGCTTAGTAAGGAGAGTGAGTCTCTCACCCTAGGCAGTCTTGGTATCAAGAGTGAAGCTCAGATTATTCAGGGAAATGACAAGAACAAACTTAATCAAGGGATTTCCACAATTGAGTTCCCCAAAAGGAGAGAAAAAGCACTTGGCTCTAGAGATACCAGTGCAGTTAAGAAGAAAGGGAGAGTTGATATAGCAACATTGGCTCCTTTTTCTGCAGAATCTTTCTCAGAGCTGGGCCTTTCTCCTTTATTAGTTGGGAGGTTAGAGAAGGAAGGCTATAAAGTCCCAACAGATGTTCAGGCTGCTGCAATTCCGACAATTCTCAGGGAACTCGATGTTGTGATTCAATCATACACAGGCTCGGGAAAAACACTTGCGTATCTTCTTCCTATACTCTCTGATATGGGGCCATTCAAGAACAGCGACGAGCTCAGGACAAGAACGGATATAGAGGCTCTGATTGTTGCCCCGTCGAGGGAACTGGGAATGCAGATTGTGAGAGAAGTTGAAAAGCTTCTTGGGCCTTCAGACAAGAGATTAGTACAGCAGCTTGTTGGAGGTGCAAACAAGTCGAGGCAAGAAGAAGCCCTTAAAAAGAACAAGCCCGTTATAGTAGTCGGGACACCTGGACGAATTGCTGAGATAAGTGCTTCAGGGAAGCTTCAAACCCATAGCTGTAGGTTTTTAGTTTTGGATGAAGTTGATGAACTCCTTGCCTTTAACTTTAGAGAAGATATGCATCGGATTCTTGAACATGTTGGTAGGAAAGCAGGAGCGGGTCAAAATCGAACAACAGGGTCCAAAAGTAAACGCGCTGATCGTCAGACTATAATGGTGTCAGCAACCGTTCCATTTTCAGTAATCCGGGCAGCTAAGAGTTGGGGTTGTGATCCACTTCTGGTGCAAGCAAAAAGGGTCATCCCAATCGAATCAGTTGCCTCTCCTAAACCGTTAGAAAACCTGTCTGATTCCAACCCGGTTCAGAGCCTGCCACCTTCTCTAACGTACTACTACTCTGTTACTAGGCTCCAACACAAGGTGGACACATTACGAAGATGCATACACGCACTTGATGCGAAACGTGTGATAGCTTTTATGAACCATTCGAAACAGCTGAAAGATGCTGTGTTCAAGCTAGAGGCTCGTGGGATGGCGGCCGCAGAGCTGCATGGAGATCTTAGCAAGCTTACAAGATCTACAATCTTGAAAAAGTTCAGAAATGGGGATGTGAGAGTGTTGTTAACTAATGAGCTTTCTGCTAGAGGGTTAGATGTACCGGAATGTGATCTTGTGGTTAATCTGGAGTTGCCTACTGACTCGACTCATTTTGCACACCGGGCCGGGCGAACAGGCCGTCTTGGGAGAAGAGGGACTGTGGTCACCATATGTGAGGAGGCACAAGTGTTTGTTGTGAAGAAGATGGAGAAGCAGCTTGGCATTACGATCCAATCTTGTGAGTTTGTGGAGGGCCAACTTGTTGTCAATCAAGATGACAAAAGGACTGGGGATGTTGGCCTCTGATCAGCTTTCTGGTTTATGTACATTTTCCCAAGTTCTTGATGACAAAATTGCACTTATGTGTAGCCTTGGGTTAGCGTTTTCTTACTTAGTTTGAGCTCAAATTTTCATAAAGAAGCATGTGAGCAAGTCTCATCGTGAAATTTATTTTGTGAGTGATGGTTGCTTTATTATATGATATTAATTGTTTTGTTATAAAGTACTATTAATCGTAAATTAATTTAATGGTGAAAATGTTTCACAAATGCCAAACTCTTTCATGATAGTCTCATGAAGTTTCCTTTTTCTCTGGCTTAGCCTAATTTTGTCACATGCAAGACTTAATATCATCTTCAAATCTCTACAAAAGGATTTTTTTTTTCTTTCTGTTTTTTTTTTGCAACTCAATTTTCACCTAAATTCATTGTAAAACTTCACATTATGAATGCAGTAAATTCAATGATAGAGAGGAAGTACAGAAGTTGAGACTTGATAATCATAAATTAAGGACCAAAACACACAGTACCTACTAACACGTGAAAAATGTTTTTCTTTTCTTTTCTTTTTAGAACATTTGTATTGGGCTGCAAAGTGTGTTCTAAAATATACAAAATAACTTCCAAATAATTTTCGCTTAAAAAATGTTAGGAAAAATTACAAAATGATTCATAAAATTGACATGAATTACAAACTGGTTCTGTGCAGTAAATAACGTGTTTTTGTGCAAAAACAAATTATGCTTCTATACAAATATTGTGAACCAATTTGTAAATATAGTGATTTTTTGAACCAATATGTAAATCACCTAAAATGTTATTCGAAAGATGTTTGTAAAACTAGAAAACATTCCCTCTGTTCCACTATATGTCTCTCATTTTGACATTTTCGTCCATCTCACTATATGTTTGTCATTTATTTTTTTGCCATTTTTAGAACTACTATTCAATTTTTTTATTATAATTTTCATTACTCTTTAGGCTATTTTCATTATTTTTTCACTTTTCTCCATCACATTATCTATTATATCAATATTTTATACTCTCTTAATATTTGTATCAAAAAATAACGATAATATATAATGGAAGGAGGGAGAACACATGTAAAGTTATGGGATAATGTTATAAAAAAATAGTGAACAAGTAAGTAATAGTAAAATAATTATGCGAAAAATAAATGTGTATTAGTGAACAAGTGATGTTTATGGATTAATGGTGTGTTTTTAAACCCTTAAAAAGTATAGAATATTTTTTTTTTTTTTATAAAAGTAGGTAAGATAAAAAATGATTCTATACTTTTTTTTTAAGGGTTTAAAAACACACCCTAAATCACGGCGGGTCAATTTTTTATTCGACCTACAAAAATAGAGTCCAACCGGCTCTACCTAGGTTATATATAGGTAATGGGTAGTCAACATATTTAAAAAAAAAGTTTAAAGAATAATGAGCATAAAAAATTATATTATACATACAATATAACACAATATATTTAAGTAATCAACATATATCTTATATTTTCTTAGTATCTAACAGCACTAATTAGAAAATTTATAAAAAACACAATTTTAAATAGAAATAAAGATCATTACAATAACAACTAAATATAGAGTTCTAATATAATTAAAATCAATTCATAACTTTAAAGTTCAAAAAATACAAATTAAAAAAAACAATAATATATAAATATTAATGTCTCAAGCTACTCGATACATCAATCATCAAGCACAATATTGAAATCTTATTTTGTAAATGCATCCCATTTATTTCTTGTTCATTTATATAGATTTAAATAAAAAGTTAAAAAAAGAAAGAAAATCATTAAAATTAAATATAAATTTGTTAAATTATAAAAACCTAACTATCGAACTTTTCTAGAACTACCTAATTTTTAGAAGCTAGTTGTGTGTTTAAAAAATATTTATATAAAATCTTTGTTTACCATAAAATTATGTAAAACAATACCATTTAAAAAAATTTAATTAAATCTAATAATAAATTTGCATCGATCAACTTCATCCAACATCTTAATGCATCTAACAATTTGGTCCCAAAATTGTATTATTTCTAAGGCAACTTCGTATTTACTGCCAAACTAGCTTCTTATAATAATCATAACGATGAGATATGATATTTATTATTCTCTATTGACAATCCAACAAAAATATAGTAACAAACAAAAAAACCACCACATATGTCCAGTAATTAATTATTTATAAGGAAAAAATAATGTCATTAAACCCCAGAAATTCAACCTGAAAAGTATATCAAAAGAGGGGCGTAGGAAAGTAGCCAAACACAATGTAAAGAAAACTCGACCTGTTTTTTTTTTTTTTTTTTTTTTTCATTTTTTTATATAAGAAACATGGGGACCTTTCAGTTTACAAGACAGCATCATCCATTTGTACCTGAGAATCCTCCAGCTTTTGAATCAGTTTTATTGTTCCTGATGCCCTGTTCATAAATGGAAAAATATCTGATAAGTTTGTTTATCTGAAGGTTGTATGAAAGAAGTTTTATTGTGTAAGAACCTATCCGTAGTACAAAGTAAATCTATTGGATAAGTGAAATGTTCTACGCTGATGTTTCATCTCGTATTTTATTGTCTTTAATACACGTTAAATGATATCACCAGCTAATTCATGGCATGTATGAAAATAATGGAAACAACTGAAGATTCGATAATTCCTTCTAGGGTAAAGATTACTTTTTGTCCTTCAACTATCATCAGACAACTAATTTTTCAACTTTATACATAGTTTGCTTAAGTTTACAGAATTCAACTTTTTTCGTCCTTTCACCTGTTAAAACAGGCTAACGAAATTCAAAATTTTGGTCATTTTGACCTCAGTTAAAAGGATGAAAAAGTTGAGCTTGTTAAACTAAAGGGACAAATTTCAAAGTCAAAAGAATTAGGGTAATCAAAATTGGTGCAAGGTTAAGGGACAATATACTAGCATTTTTTACCATTATACTTTTTAGATTACTAAAATCCGTATGACATATCAAGTACGAAAATCAACACATTGCATTCAACATGCATTATGCATCTAAAGAAACGTAAAGTAGTTGGATCAAATATAAAACAACTGACATAATGTACCTTTATTTTTTCAAATGGTTTCTGGCCGCATAATGGTAGAATACAACCTAACAAAAATGGCATGAGTTTTCTGGTGAAGTTAACAAACAAGGAACTCCAGAAAAGGCAAGTGAATGTAGCATAAAAAAGAGCAAGAATAACACTTATTCTAAAATGGAAGCTACTGAACATGGGAAAGGACATGAACCACACACAATTGTATTTTTTTTATAGGAAAACATAGAAATCTATGTTATTATTTAAACTTCTCTTCAGCCGTAGCATCTCAACGACACAAACCAATATTCATCACACATTGACAACATACGAAGTAGAAATGATTAGAGATGAGAATAGCTCTCTTAAAGATGAATAATATCAATCTGAAAACAAGGCATGGGCAGGACAAAAAAAGATGTTCAAGTGGTCAGAAAATCTGATAATAGAACTGAACAAAAGTTTGTTTTTCAAGGTTGTTGCAAATATAAAATATATATACCAAATCTTCTTGCGTCGTACTAGCAAAATGAAGAATAATAGGGTTTTTTTTAAGAAAAATGAAATTGATCATGCGTATATGGATACTTTTTGGCACCACTAAGCAGCGCTCTAATCAGGTTCTTGGGATATCGTGCAGAACAGTAAAAATCCATCTCTTTTGGAACATGTTAAGGTAGTGTTTGCAAACTCAAGTGGATGAGACAAAATCACTTATTTTAAAAGCTGCCCCCTCAGAGCTTTACAGAAAAGTATTTCTAACATGTGAGTAAAGTATGCAAAAACTCATTAAATGCATCATAAATATCAACCCCATTACCCTCTATGGAAAAGAGCTGAATTCAATTGATATATTAAAGTTTAGAACCTCAGCAAATAAGTTATAACTCAAAAATATTTCAACTGAATTTAAACTAACCAGTTTTCATGGAGCGGGCACCACTTTGGTAACAACCTTAAGTTCTGATGAGGGGGTAGCAGATGCAGGAGTACAACGTTTAACAGACTTGGAATACCACTCCAAATCAAATTCGTGTTCCAGGCGTTTTCCCAGAGCTGATCCAATAATTGATGATCCAGATTTCCCACTATCTAAGTTTGAGCTACTCGCACCTTCTTCACTGTTAGAGTTGATTGCATTTGAGCTACTAGCACCTTCTTCATTGCTAGTGAAGATTGCATTTGACACTTCTCTAAATGCCGTCTTCCTATGCCTATAACTCAAAGCTGAACTCTTTAGTATAGATTCAGGACTACCATTGTTACTGGGGTGGGAATCCATAAACAGATGACTAGAACGCTCGATATCTCTATAATAAATCAATGGAGTTGGCCTATAACAGAAGGAGCCACTCTCCTTCTGATCCACCAATAGAGGTGTATTGCTGACTCTGCTTCTTTTTCCAGATCTTGTACTCTCATCGCTAAATTCACATACTGGCAAATCTCTTTTTCCAGCTCTTATACTCTCATCACTGGGTCCACATAATGACAAACTTCTTTTTCCAGCTCTTGTACTCCCATCACTAGATCCACATAATGACAAACTTAAAGAGGTATCAACAGTAGAATCTTCACAATGAACAATATCAAGATCATCATATGATTTAATATTATTCGATGAGCTTGATAGCATGTTCCATGATCTGGTTTTATAGATGCTGCCTATAGACGGTGGTTTCCAAGCACCGAGATGAACTCCATTTATCTCGCATAAGGTACTCCTAGGCCTATAAGGATATGTGGATGCTCTTGTCCCAGGGTAAACAACATCAAGATCATCATTTGATTTAAACGTATTCAGTGAGTTGGATAACGGGTAACATGATCTGGACAGTGGTTTCCAAGAACCAAAACGAACTCCATCTAGCCCACATAAGGTACTCCTAGGCCAAGAAGGATCAAGATCATCATATGATCTAATTGTATTCAATGAGTTGGGTAACAGGTCACATGATCTGGTTTTATCGAAACTGCCTATAGACAGTGGACTCCAAGAATCGAGATGAACTCCATTTAACCCGCTAGAGCTACTCCTAGGCCTAAAAGGATATGTGAACTTTCTTGTGTTTTGATGAATAACATCAAGATCATCTTTTGATTTAATGGTATTCAATGAGTTATGTAACAGATTCCATGATCTGGACAGAGGTTTCCAAGTATCAAGATGTCTTCTATGTATCCTCGATATCTCAGAACATCTGCTAGCATTCAACATATTAGCATTACTGAGGGCCAATTTTGTTGCACAGGAGGCACCATCAGCTTTCAATGAAACGTTTTTCAGGGACATTTTTGAACATCCTTTGACTCCCAGTTTTACTTGACTATTGCAGACATTCAGAGATGGACCTCCCTTCAATTCAATTGCAGAGGTATGGGGCTTATTCAAATCAGGCTTTCTCTTCATCATGCCATTCCAATGATTTTTTACACGATTGTCACTCCTGTCGAAACCAGATTCGTTAGGATAACATTAAGGCTAATAAAAGACTAAAATAATAAAAGTGACTCATTGAACATGAACATAGATTTTATATACAAATTCCACTGAGCACTATACCTTAATCAACCATCACGCAATAGAAATTTGACCAAATAAATTAAGGTCTAAAGATTTTGTTCTGCAATATTGATATTAAGATTACAACAGAAAGAGATCTACATTCCGTGAGTCCTTTTAGACTGGATTTAGATAAGGAAAAAAAAAAGGGTCGTATTTGCACTGTCTTTGACTAACTTATTTGGCAACTGTCAAGATGGAAACAATAATTACTCTTTAACTAGTTACCTTCTTCTACAAATATAAAAGTCTCCAGAGAGACGGGCACCATAAAGAAAAGCTTTTCTTTTGATAGCTTATGATGCACTTTTTAAAGCTTGCCTGATTCAATGATGAAGAAGAATGTAACAACAATTTGGATATGGGAGATACTCTTAAAGAAATCCAAGGGTAAGGGCAGAAGGGAGCAATTATCTAGTATCTTCAGTATATCATGAAAAAAGACAATGTATATTGTGAATAACAAACTGAGCACCATCTTCACCACATGTAAACACCAATTAAGTAGACAAAACAATGATCAAAGTAAACAATTAGGCATTTGTTGTGTAGAAATGAGATACCTTCCAGGAAGGAATTTCGCAATTTCAGCCCATCTATTACCAAGTATTTGATGGTAGTGTCTCAGAGTTGATTCCTCCTCTTCAGTCCATGGATCTTTTTTCAGTGTTGGATCCAGATGATTGAACCACCTGTCCAGTTATGTATGCCAGATTAGAAAAAGAAATTTCACATTGTAACTATTAGACCATTTAAATGACCGTAGAAGCACCTATAACAGTGATGATGAACATTGGCCATCTAATCAATCAAAAAAGAGAACTCATAGCAAATCAACACTAAACATCAGAGACAAAATTGGTGCTCGTGCAGATGGGATGTCAATACAAGCTCTAAGTTTGGGAAGCATTATTATTTTAAGATCTGGACAACTTGTTTACAAGTTAATGAAATATATTCAATAACTAAAAGGGTGAAGAAGAATATGGTTGACATCATGATCTAGGGAGGCACAAGGAAGATAATTACAAAATCTTCAAGAAGCTCATTTTGTTTTATTAGTATAATTATTGAAACTTTCCAAAAAAGAAGAAAATAAAACATAAGCAAAATTCTTGAAACTTGTGGAAAGAATAAATATAACCCCCATTTCCAATTAGAGCAACATGGTAAACTGCAGGAATATCCAGATAGCCAGGATGGCAGAAGGCTATAAGTTATAGAAACCTTAAGTGGTGTCTGGCCCCTAAGTCTAACTATAATAAATAATTAATGAAACCAAATTATATAATATAACAAAAAATTAATAAACATGCATACTACTCACCTTTCCCGGCATTGTTTCCCATTTCGACCAGGAAGAGATTTTGCAATAACTGACCATTTCGAACGACCATGCTTCTCAACTAACTCAATAACTGTATCATCCTCCTAACGTTTTCCGGAAAAAAAAAAAGAAAAAAAAAACACCATTGGATATGAGTACTAAGTACGCTCCTTATTTACTGTTAGTCTGTTACACAAATTTCAAAGCAATAATGGCGAGCATACCTTCTTTGTCCAAGAACTTTTCACGAGGTTTGGATTCAGAACCTTTGACCACCGATGCATGCACTGGAAATCATTTCTTCCAGGCATGTGTTCAGCTGGAATAGAATTTTTTTCACCAGCACCAAGTTTGAACAATAAGTGAAACAGTATCAGAAACAAGATAACTTCGCAAGGCATGCACATAATGGACTGAAGATGATATCAATAGCTAAGAGATAATAAATGAAAGTAATTTGAAGCTGAGGACATATTTTTATGTTAATATACAAAAGCAAGCCATCCACACACATGAATTCGCACTGCATTGGAATTTCATTTAGTGTTTTCCATTCTTATTTATCAGAGCAATCAGACTAAAGAATAACCCCAAATGAGTAGACAATATCTATAAGGACTTTCGTAAACCAATACAAGTGAAGGAGGAAAGAAAATCAGAGAATCACCATTAGGAAGCAACACAATTCAATGAATGACATTAGATGCAAAGCCAGAGAATGAAGAAAATATATTCAGGAAGTTATAGCAAAATAACTGGCTGCCTGGCTGGAGGAAATAAAATGAAAAGGGAACACAATCGAATGAATTCACACACCTATAAGTTTCCAGTTCTTCGCGTTGAACCTCTGTACTATTTCAGTGAGCTGTTTATCCTGACAAAGCATAATATTCCTTTTATTAGATAGGTCAATCATCCGTGTAAATTTCAATATTTACAGAAGCAAGATTTCAGGCCGCATAGTTACTAGACATGAGAAAGAGGCAGTGGTTGGTTTACCACCACCTAAATATTTTTTTAAGTTCTTTCTTGGTTGTTAAATATATTATTTAACTAAAAATTATACATAAGATCTACTTTTATCAATTATTCATTCGAGAGTTTCCCCATTTATGGATATCCAAAACTTCACCTGCTCAAAGGAATATTTACTCTTTAGCCTCAATTGTTTTACCAAGAGTTCACAACAAATAGCTCAAAAAGACATATATTGAAGTGCCAATGCCCAATGATGACAAATATATTTTATGCCTCAATCTTAATTAAAGCTCCCGTACATCAGCAGAATAGATGTTCATATTTCTAACCCAAAAAATTTATGGTCAAAGAATTGGAACATTTTGTAATTAAGTTGATTCCGTGATTACATCAAACTGGTGTTATTAGAGTTCGTAAACTAGATGCTCACCTCTTCATCTGTCCAACCTGCTTGGGAGGTACGTTTGGGAGGACCAAAACCTATGGGAACACTTAACCTGCATGTGATAAACAAAAGAAAAGCAAAGTGTTAATCAAATATGATTTAACTGATAAGTTTTTATTCACCCATTTCCAGATCCATCCCCCCCCCCCCCAACACGTGTCCAACTATAGAGTACAAAATAAGATATGCTAATAAAACCATTATAAATCAGCCGCCAAAACAACAAAATAAAGAATAGATAAGACACGTGGCTAAAAATAATATGTTCTATATGTGGACATAAATGCCAAAACTTATGACTGAGAATGTATCTAGTTCTAAGCCAATCATTAGCTTCAGTTTTAAGCTTCAAAGACGTTAATAGGACACGTGGGCGAGATATTTACCCAGAATCAGAAGACGATCTTGGAGACACATTATCTAAGCTGCAGTCTGAAAATGAAGAACATGAAGCAAATCCAACTTCTTTTATTGACTCTGGTGTGCATTCTTCCTTCTTCACTTGGACCATGATTTCCTTGCCAATGCACTTATCCATCTTCAAAAGAAATCGTAAATTTTATCAAATTATTCATGAATGGAGAACTCAATCCTTAATTCCAATTATGATTGGGACTACATTCTTAAACATTACTTACACAAGTCAAAGTAAATCACAAGAGAAGGAAGCATATTAACAGCAAAACATGTGGACCATCACAAGAATCATCAATAAATTATCCAACATTTCCATATATTCTGAACCCGGTTAAGAAATGAAACCAAGTAATAAAAGATCCATTAATGAAGCAACTTGTGTTATAATATCAAACACATTAAAACAGGTATCACTGATAACATACATTAAAAGCTAACCACTTTCGCACACCCACAAAGATTAATCAGAAGTAGGGAAAATAAACAAATGCTACAAGGAAAGCAGAACACTCTTCAAAAGCAGTAACTGATCATCTTACAAAAAATTAATTCCTAAACTTCAGCCCTCGCTCCTGCGTAGAAAAAGTTTACCGTTCCACAAAAACGACGAAGAAATATGTCTACTTCATAAAAACAAAACGAATCACAATTCCACATTCCAAAACTTACTAAACCAGATCGCAAACACCCACATTCGAATCCTCCCACACGATTCAGCAAGGTTTGATTCATCAAAATCATCAAAGGTCATACAAAAAACGTACAATTAAGTTGACGGCAACCGCTACCTGCAAACAGGCAATTCAGCTAGTTCCAATCAGCAACTTTCCAGGCGGCGAAGTGATCCCAGTGCAGCAACCACTAGTGGTGTGTCTGTAACCGTCAATCAAACAGCGATAACTTAAAAATCCACAATTAAAAAAAAAAAAAAAAAAAAAGAACAGAGAGATGATTAAGAAAGTGTAGCTACACATTAAGGAGTACCCGCTAGAGAGAGAGGTGGAGAGATTGCTGAGAGAGAATGCCCGACTCTTAGGGTTTAATAGAAATGAATTGAATCGGTGATGAGTAGCAGGGAAGATTCCATGGGGTGACACGAAATAGTAGCGGGAAAACACACAAGATTGAATAGACAGCTAAGAGAGAGATAGAGACGACAATAAAAACAGTTCAATCCTCTCTCACTTTTCTCTCAATTTCTTTTTTATCAATTTAGGATATGTTTGGTTCATAAGATAAAAATATTTATCCGATCCATATTGTAAATTTTGGAGAGCAATGGATATATAATTAAAATACTCCTTCCTTTTCACTATATGTTTTCAATTTTGTTATTTTCATCCATCCATCTGTATGTTTCTCATTCACTTTTTTATTATTTTTTATATTATTCTCATTATTTTTTCACTTTTCTACATCACATTATTTATACTATATTAATATTTTATACTTTTCTTAATATTTGTGCTAAAAAGTAAAATATATAGTAAAATGGAGGGAGTAAAATAAATTGTTTGGATTCATCCCATAACATAAGATAAGTCATTTATTAATGAAAATTTATTGTTTTTAAAAAGTGATAAATTTTTAATAAAAGGTTTTAGTCACTTTACAAAAATATTATCTATTTTTTATTAAAATTTTATCACTTTTTAAAAGTGACAATTTTTAATTAATATATACATGTCTAATGTCATGAGGCGATCTCACACAAGACTTACTTTTAAAATAATTTAATTAATAAAAATATATATTTATGTACTCATGATAATGAGTGGAATCTATATTATATATATATTTATCTCTCATAACTTTATAAAAAAATTACCCTTTCAAAAAAAGAACTTTATAAAAAATTTACACGAAATATAGAGAGTAAGTTCCATTTTTTCTACCTAAGCACTCAAATAATTTAGGGAGCATTTGTTTTAGGATGGGTACATCCGGATAGGGATGGATTTTATCTCATTCTATCCATTTTTTGGATTTGCACATCTCATCCAATTCAAAATACACATCAACCCTATATTATACATCTATAAACATATTTCACATAATTCAATACTAATCACATCAACTTTATTTTGCATATCAAATATATATTTTATTTATCACTTTTCACATATTTTATATACATTTTTATTTAATTCATATCAACTAATATAAAATATTTTAATTATGTATTTTTTTATATTAGAATATTATAATATATATATTAACTATTAATATATGTAAACTATGTATATATAATTAATTAAGATTATAGTTATATTTAATTTATAATACCGATGCAATCTTTTAAACTAATAACAAATTCAAATGAAGAGATGCAATCGTAAATGATACGTGGCAATATAGGGATGCACTATAGATATGATTTTAAGAAACTTGAGAATGACTATATTCATTGCATAATGTATTTTGTATGACGTACAACACTGTTATTATCTTGGAGTATAGCAAGACCTCTACTCTTAGTAATTATTTGCGATTTGGAATTAAAGATATTTTTTATTATATATACATAATTTATTACCAAATTATTTATTTATTATATATAGAAAAAATATATATTATATACACAGTTTTTATATTATTTATTATTAATTTAATTTGTCTAAAATTTATTCATTATCAAGTTTATTTTTAAAAAAATATTTATGTATTGCAAAAAAAATATTTAATATACTATCATTCAATCATTATTCCACTAACTAACAATAATGAAATAATACATCATCTCCAAAAGTATTGATTTGACATAAAGTTTCATTCACACCTACCACATCCAATTCAAACCAAACACAAATTTACTATTCACATAATTTGTCTCATTCATTTTTTTCTCCATCCGGATATGTTTTATCCACCTCCAGACGAAATCATATATTACCTTAGGTCTTGACCGAGTTTATGTGAATTCAATTTTTTTAATTATTAATATTGTATATACTCTCTCCATCCCCCAAATTTATTATCACTTTCCACTTTTTGTTTGTCCCTCATATTTATTCTCATTCCTCTTTTAGAAAATATTATATTATTATCATACTCACAAACAATCATTTTATTCTCACAAACAATCATATTATAGTGGGATAGATGGTGTAATAAATTTGAGGGATGGAGAGAGTATATTTTGTCAGATATAATAATTAATATTTATTATATTAATAGTTAAAAATTGTATTCTTATGAATTAAAATAATTTTAGTCTTGTATGCACTAGGTGCACCATGCAATTCAATCACATTTTTAAAAGTTACACAAAATATTGCTGAAAAGTCACGAATATTATTATTGAAAATTTTATTTTTAGTGGTGTAATTGTTCGGTAGTAATACGTGTGACTTTTCAATGATGTAACTTGTTAAAAAATATATTTGAGTTGGACGATACACCTGATGCACAATAGACTTACTCATTAAAATAAACTTAAGTTTGTTTTAGGGTGAAAGAGATGTGGCTCAATTTTATAAATTACATATTATTGCTTTAAAAAATTATTCAAGATAAAATATTTATGTGAATATTATTTACCGTACATTATTTGGCAAACACTCAAATAGAAATTTCTACGGGTCAAAGATCCGTAGAAATATCCATTTTTGAAAATTCGCGGGTCTAAATCGGGTCGGACCGAATTTGAGTATTTTTTTCCAAAATTCGCGCATATAGTGATTTTCGCTCCCAGGTATGTTACAGTCGGGGTAAATGCATGTTACTTTAAGGCAAAACGTGTGTTACAACCAGATTAAATGTTGTTTTCTACACATATTCATTTATTTTTATAGAAGTAAATATTTTTCATGCAATGTAAAACATGTATATGTTACATTGTATGTGTATCACATATTTATTTTTAATAAAAATACATTTTATCCTATAGTAACACATATATGCTCATATAATAACACAAATTGAGGAACAAATATGTGTTACAATTAGAGTAAATATGTATTACTGTAAATTTATGTTACAATTGGAGTAAATTTGTGTTACTGCAAGATAAAATGTTACATCTAGAGTAAATGTGTGTTACAATTAGAGTAAATGTGTGTTACTGCAAATGTATGTTACAATTAGAGTAAATGTGTGTTACTGCAAATGTGTGTTACAATTAGAGTAAATGTGTGTTATTGCAAGATAAAATGTGTGTTACTGTATGCACAAACATTTATTTATCCTTATAAAAATATATATTATATTTTATATAACATATATAAGATATTAAATGATGTATTAAGTACATTAATAACATATTATTAACATAAATCAACAAAGAGAATAAAAAATAAATTAAGTAACACATATTTATACTTGCAGAAATACATATTTTCTTTATAG
>JAPKLY010000105.1:812530-871110 GCA_026898435.1 Prunella vulgaris
TAAGTAACACATATTTATACTTGCAGAAATACATATTTTCTTTATAGTTACTTGAAAAGTACAAAAAATTAATTTTTTAAGAACTTGTAACACAGATTTTGCCTAATTGTAACACGCTTTTGCCCAAATTGTAACATACCTGGGAGCGAAAAAACCTGGAACTACAAGTTGCGCGAATTTTGGAAAAAAATGTCCAAATCTGACCCGACCCGGTTTAGATCCGCGAATTTTTCAAAAATAAATATTTATACGGTAGAAATTTCTACACAAGTGTTGCTTTTATATTATTATTTAAAAAAGTTAACATTATTAATAGTAAGAACATACATATATAATAAATTAGCATGATTCAAATAAGATTATCTACATATGGTGTGAATCTATTTCATAAAATATATTGTTATTTATGTTGTTTAATCAAAATAATTAGAATAGTTTTGTGTGGAATTTTCTCATGATATCAAACTTACACTTATTAATAAAAATATATTATTTTTTAAAAGTGATATTTTTTATTAGTAAGTGGCATGTCTCATATAATTTTATTTTAATAATTAATAGTATTTAATAAAAATAGATTATACTAATCAATTTAATTTTTTTATTAAATAATTGGTATTATTAAAATTCACAGTGCAATATGTGTATAAAAATATTGTCCAAAATAAAATGCAAAAATGGGCAAATTTTAATTGATATATATATATATATATACACACATAACTTATTAATTAATATTATTTTATCCACTTTAAATTTAAAATGCATTACTACTTATTGAATAAAAGTAACCCCTTTTAAAAATGATAAAGTTTTATTAAAAGGTGATAATCTTTTTTTAAAGTGATTTATTTACATTGGTACACTTTATTATAGCACTATTATTATTTTTAGGAATAATTGCAAGATGCAACACTTGTAAGAGTCATATTTCATAGTGCAACACTCAAAATTGTATATTTTCAAAGACAACACTTTATTACCAAACACAATATATTCTCAATTAAATAAATATTATTTCTCAAATTTTGTGTCCTGAACACTATCATCTACTTTTTCACACTCTCTCTCCTCTCTTTTCTTCTTTTTCAAATGTTTCTCTCTCCTTTCTCTCCCATCTCTCCAATTTTTTCTACTTTTCCAGACTCACTCTCCTCTCTCCCCTCCTCCCTTCTTTTCTTTTTTCATATGTTTTTCTTGATTTTCATACTTTTTCTGGTTACCTTTTTTAATTTTGTTTTTTTTTTTAACATGTTCTCTCTCTTCTCTCCATCTCTCTTTTTTTTTCTCTTTTTACGGTTATCAATACCGATAATTTTTTTTTTTCAAATTTGTGATTACTATTAATTTATTGTTGAATATTCATATATTTTAATTTTAATTTGTTGAATACTACCAAATAGTGATTTAAAATGTGTTTTAATTTTAATTTTGAATTAGTCATATTTTTAGATTTTTACACATATTCGGATTTTAATCGTAATTCTTCAATTCAGAACAATTGGCCATATATTCAGATTTATACAAATATTTAGATTCTAATTTTATTCATATTCAAATTTTAGAATAATTAGCCATATATTCAAAATTCTGAATATAATTAAAAAATATTGAATATAAAAAAAAAAAACCAAAAAACATTTGAGAAACCAATTTTTATGCAAACACAAAACTAAAATTCTTAATATAATTAAAAAACATTGAATATGGCAACCAATTTTTTTTTTTTTTTTTGCAAACACAAAACCAAAATTTACAATATAAAAAAAATAAAAAAATAGTTTACAATCTTCATCTTTATCTTTCAACTTAGATCTGCAACTTCATCTCGTCAAATCTGTAACAAAATATAAAATTTATCAAGAAAATTTTATTAAAAGAAATACACACTGAGATTTTATTTATAAAAAAAAAACACGCACACATCAACACACAATACACCACACAAAATACAGTAAAACACACACACAACAACACAGCAAAACACACACACCAACACCAGCAGCACACATTCATTCACACACAAAAAACTCCAGATACATAAAACACACACACACCAACACACCAGATTCATAAAACACACACACACCAACACACATCCATAAAAAATCAAAGACCTCCATTAAAAAAACAAAATGATAAAAACCTCCATTAAAACCTCCACTAAATGATAAAAACCTCCATTAAAAATCCTCGCACAGCACATCCCCATTAACAACCTCTGTACCCACTATCGTTGTCACTCAAGCTCGCCGCTCATTCATCTCCACTGCAAGATGAATACAACTCTGCAACCTCTATTCGTCGCTCCAATCCTCTGCACGCATCAATCTCTCGATTCGCCGGAAGGGATGAAATCCAGCCCATGTACTTACCGGAAATCCTCCATATCCACACTCTCGCCGAGTCGTCAAGTTCACAGCCGTCGATCAAACCTGCTAGACACAACCGTCGTCCGATTCGTGAAGCACAGCCGTCGCGAGATTCCCGAAATCGCGTTGGACACATCAGCCGCCAGAATCGCGCAAAGCTGAGTTTGTCGAGACCAAACTCGTTCACAGCCTATAATACAAATGACAGATTTTCAATTTTTGAATTTGGGTATTAGATGAGAGAGGAGGTAAAGGATTGATTTGATATTGTCAGCTAAAAGCCTATACCCTAAGCTACTATTTGCATGGAAAAATGTAGAAGGGTCCTCACAAAGTGTTGCACTTTAAAATATTAATTTTTTAGTATTGCACTATGCAATATTACTTTTATAAGTGTCTCACTATGCAACTTGCCCTTATTTTTATTTAGTTAGTATTATATTATAAGACAGTCTCACACAAATAAAAAAAAAAAAAAGAAACACAAAAAAATAGCACTAGTGATGAGATATCATATACATTGGGTTTGCTTGTGTGTAAAAAATTTAAAAAAGAAGTATAAATAACGAAATACTTTATTCTTCTCTCTATAAATTTTTTATAGATTTTGGATACACGGATTATGCACATATTAAAAAATAATTATAGTGTAAATAATGTAAAAAAAGAAAAAGAAAATACCATATTTAATATAAAAATTAATGAAAATAAAAAAATTAAAAGATAAAAAATAGTTGGAAAAAAAAAAGAAAATGAGAAATTTTGAGTAAAATTGATCAAAACGGTAAAATAAGAAATTTTTTTGTAGGAGGAAAGAAAGAAAATGACACTGGTAACACGGTATCATTAAAAAAATAAAAATTTATTGGGTTTACTTGTGTGAGAGTGGAACTTTTAACGTTTATTTAATGAAATAAAAAGAATATATATCATTGGTATTTAATATTGTTAAAAAGAGATACTCCCTCCTTCCCAGAGGTGTTTTCACCTCTGGGATGACAACACTTTTAAAAAAAAATAGAGTGTTGTGTAAAATTATATTATTAAAATAATGAGATTAGTTGGATTGTGAGGATAAAGTTAAAGTAATAGTTTCCATTTATAAGGTGTGAAAACAATTGTGGGACGGACGAAAAAGGAAAGTGTGAAAACAATTATGGGACGGAGGGAGTAATTTTCTCGGTCTCGATATGAATTTTTTATTTTAATATTTTGATTTGTTTTACTCATGTGAACTACTCATTCTCTTTTCTGCAACTACTTTTTACTTTTGAATTCTCATTTTGTTACTTTTTGTATTAAATATATTACTTTTTCTTTTCTTATTATATCATTTGTATAATAATTATATTTAACATTTATTTTAATTTGTATATCTAAAATTTATGAGAAATTTATAGAGAAACATAAAAATTATTATTTGAATTTCTAGTGTGTGAAAGTGCATGTGAAAAATTTTTAGAGAAAATTGCTTTCAGAGTCTTTTTTAGACATTATATATCTAATAGGGTTCCTCCTTTTTCTAAATAACTCTCAGGGCCATTTGGCTTATTTACTATCCCATCAACGAAATGTTAGATTCTGATATATCTTACTCTTTCTATGGAGGCAAAATTCATCAATCCAGTGAAGATCTGTTGCAGAGATATCGATATTGAGTGGTTGTGAGTTTCCGGCGATTTGTGCAAGCGACTGTAAGGTAGCAGGCTGTTGTTGATTCAGATGGTTTGCAGCGCTCGAATCGGCGAAGGTTTTAGGCGATTGGTGTAGGATTTGTTGAGGGGAACTGCAGCGGCGACTGCTTTAATGGCAACAAGCGGCGGTTGTTCTGGAAATTGATATTCGAATTCAGGATATTACAGTTCCATGTGCCCACCCACAATTTAGAATATTACAGTTCCGTCGTGGTACACAAATTCATGACCAATATATAAAATAGTACACAAAAATTCGCTTTGGTACACGGCATGGTACACACACATAAACGATAGTACACATCAAAGTGTACATCGTCATATTCGTGTAGTTCCTCCTCCGCCCTCCTCTATGTGGAAACTTAATTTTGGAAGAGTTTTTTGCAAATTTCAGTAAAGTAACTCATTTCTTCTTCTCTTTCTAAAATGTTACATCAACCGTCCTATTAGTCACATCACATGAACAGTTAATACCATTTTGCCTCCAAAAAAAAGTGCCTACAACTGTCCTATACCTATTCAGTCATATCATTCACTATTCCTTATTTTATCATATCTTTTGCTCCTACTTGTGTTTCTCAAAAAGCGAAGGCTCTTAATGTAATACAATATTCTAATTAGTCTCTTAATGTCAGCGACCCAAAAATTAAATACTATTTACTCAAATCAGATTTTTTAGGCACCACAATTTAATTGTGTATTCACTCAGATTTTGTTCAATGTTAAAGGCATCAATTTTTAATTACCTATTCACGCTTAGATTTTGTTAACCAGCTTTTCTTTTAACATTTTTTATTACCACATAAAGTTCTAAAATGGTTAAGTGGTATTATTAAATAAATTTTTAAATGTTAATAGTTGTTATCAGGGGCGGAACCAGAATTAATTTGTGACGGGGCCAAAAAAATAATGAACTATTCATAATTAATGATAAATTAAACAAACTAATAATTATCATATGACAAACTAATAAACAATAATACATGTAAAAATTATCATAAGGTAATTTGTTTATAAAATAAAATTAGTGCAAAAAATGTACAGTAGTATAAAAATGTTATTCAAAAGATGATGATAAACAATAATTGCATCAGAATTTTTAAATATGTATAGTTGATAAAAATTCATTATAATTTTAATGATCTATATTGCACAAATATAAACAATACAAGAGACTATACTCTTGTTCTACTGTTATATATTTTTTGAGAAATATGAAGAGAAAAGGAATCAAATGAGATAATTAAAGAGAAAATCAAATTTAAATAAAAATTAAAAGAATTAACTTAAAAAAATAAAACATATTATATATATAATAGTTAATTATATAATATATTATATTTCATTAATTATTTTGGTCAATTTAATGAAGAAGAGCAGCAACCAACTTGTGGCAATGTCATTATTTTTAACATAAATTTCAATATTATTCTTTCTAAATTCACCAATTATAATATATTTATTTGAGCAAAAATATATATACATATATGCATACATAATTAGTTAAAAAAAAAATTTGAGGGGGCCATGACCACCCCACTATATTATGTAGTTCCGTCACTGGTTGTTATTCAAGAAATTTTTTAAGGAAGTGTTTGATTTAAAAGATATAATTGTTTATTCGTTGAAAATATATACTCCCTCAATCCCAAGTTTTCTTCCTCTTTTATTATTTTTGTGAGGAGAATATAATTAAAGTTGGAAGAAAGACTTGGGACGGAGGTAATATATTTTAGACGAAAAAATAATTTGATTCTTTAAACCAAACATACACTATGTCAAAATTTCCAGCTGAAGTCAACGAATACTTCCTCTTGTTTGTCTATTTACGAAGCATGTTATTTACTCTATTCTACATGAATTTGAACATTGAATGTCCCATACTTACATTACTAAAAAAATATTGATTTATGTGCACAATTACATGTTTGAATTAAAAAGCTTCTAGTGGTCACCTATACCTTTTGATATGCTGCAATCACCAAATGTGGAAACAGCAAGTAACCATATCCATGGATTCTTAAAGCTGCTTTTCCTACCTTAAATATAATTTTTTCTTTTTTAAAAATAGGACATAACATCTATCTATATTACTATATATATAAATACAATAATGATTTCCTTTTAGTGTAATTACATAATATTTTACTTTTAGTTTATGCGACACACCTTAATTTTTACTTTTAAAAGTTTCTTTTAAAAAGATTAAAACTAAAAATTCATAATCAGACTAAAATTTTTATGATGCAGTTTAATATTTGAGATTTTTATTTTACTGTCCAATTTTTATTTTTCTCTGAAAAATCCACGTAACTCACGTACGTGTATTTCACCATCACACATTTCTCATATAATTTCTAAATGAGAAGATATTGAAGAAGGGAGGAAAGATATAGAAACATCATATTAGTGCAGAATTGTTCCCTCCAATTGGCTCTATTATTACCGACCAAAAAATAGAATTCGAGCATGGAGTGAGTATTGTGCCACATCACCAGTCAGTGGTAGTAAAAACAATTCCCCTTCAAATCGATTTTGTGGCTATCGACTTAATTCAAACGTGAAATAACCACCGACTGATTTTATATTCATAATGTCGTATTTTGACAAATTATTTTAAAATAAATTTGCCAAAAGATTAGTAGTACTACTTTTTCTTCTTCTTCTTTTTTTTAATAATGAAAGAATGTTTTGGGCCCGGCGGCTAAATATGGTGGCTGCTTTTGGTGGTAGTTAAAGATACTGGAATATATAATATGCATATCTAAATTAGTCAATTTGTATGCATTGGGCTTGTTTGTGTATGAATTTTTATCTCACTTACTGTATTTTACATTAAAATTCATGTTTTTTTATTTAAATTATTTTATAAAATTTCAAAATTTTAAAATTCTACTCTATGATATTTATAAATACATATTTATTTATTTTTCAAAAACAAATTTTAATAATTATCAATCACCGATTATACATTTACTTATTATTATTCCTAATCCAACTCCTTATGATCTTTCTCCTCCTTATATATTATACATATAATTAGACTATCTGTATTTCTTTTTCACTTTATATAACTACGCAATCATTTTTACAATATAATAATGCCTATTTTATACATTTTCAAAATCTTACTCTATCAAACTCTACAAAACCACACTCCCATAAATGTAAAATATTTAATAATACTTTTTAATTTATTCTAAAGTCACCTTATATAATTTAAAATCCTCTCAAATTCATAACAAACATAGCCTAGTGGTATGCTTGTTTTGGGTTATAAGACTGCGAATTTAGATTTTTTAAATTTTAGTTAGAGATTTTAAAATCTAATTTTAAAAATTAATACTAATATAACTATTATTCTACTTTCTTTCAACCAACACTATATACTCTTTTACAATAATTTGACATAAATTTAAATCATACGTTTTTCAAAAAAATCCAAAATAAACATGGATTTTAAAATTTCTTAACACAAAATTGATTTTTAAAAGTTACTTAACTATCATGTTTTGACAAAAACAAATAGTAAAATGATAATGATTCATACTAAAGGGAACACGTTATTTTACTAAAAAAATATTGGTTACCTTCACTACAAATTATTTTCATTTAAGAGTGTGAAATATTTTAGCTGTTATTACTAAGATATGAGAAATTTTCTATTAAAAAGTATTGAAAAGTGATTTATGTATAAACAAGTTTCACAATATACATATACTCTTAACAAAATGAAAGTATATCCTCCCGTCCCAAATTTAGCATCAAACTTTATTTGATATAAATTTGAAGAAAGTGGATAAATGAGTAAGAATTTGATAAAAAAATTTGTAAATTTTCATGTATAAATTAGTAAACAAATGAGCCAAAAGTAAGATTATTTTGTGTAAAATTAAAGATATTGAAGTTTATGGAAAAATTTACATTTTAAGATGAAACTAATATTGGAATAAATCGAAAAGAAAACTGTGCAATTAATAACGGGCCAAAAATATACAAATAATAAAAAAGTAAGTAGATCTTAACTAACTATTAATATTCTAAAGCTGTTTAATAATAATAAATAAATGTATTATATCAATCAAATTAAATAGTATGCTCAACGTGGAACTTAAACTTAAAATAGTTGCAAAATAATTTTGGAACCTAATTTGGTAGTCGACAAAACATTATGTAATTAATTAGGTCGACATATAGAAATAACACTATAATTCAATGAAACTTGGGTTACGTAGACAAATAAAAAATAATGACAAACAAAAAATGATCAATCAACATCTAAACAATTTTTAGAAGTGTAGAATGTTTTAATATTATACGCTTTATAGAAATATATCAACTAAAACATTGAAATGAATATTTCATTTTTTTGTTTCATTGTCTGACATATTAAAATAATTATCAACTTATAATAATTAGTATAACGATATATATATGTTAAAATATGATATCAAGGAGGTAAGAGTAGGTACAACACTTGTTTTAATACGGGGATTTACTTGGTGATTCAAGAAACATAAGAATTTCATCAACTTTATGCATGGGCAGCAATTATTTGGACAATTTGGAGCGAAAGAAGTGAAAAAATCTTCAATGGAAAGGAGCCAAATTTCAGCAAATTAATGATCTCAGAGATTAAGGTAAATGCGTGGTCTTAATTATCAGTAAAAGGGGGTTTCGCAAATTAATTTTTGTTTCTGGAATGGATCCAAGACTCTCGTTCTTGTTGTAACAAGCTTTAAGCTAGCTAGTGTTAGAAAAATTGCTACTTTGATATATTGTAAGGGTTGGAGCACCCTTGTTCTCCAATTTTTATGATAATAACTTTCTTTTGCTGATAAAAAGAAGAGCAGGTAATGTGTGAGAGCGGTTTATATCATGAACTATTTTTAAACTAGATAAAAAAATAAATTCATAAATATAAATTTTATATATATAGTGTACGAAAGTGAGACAAAATATAAGTTGTTAAGTTAAAAAGTGTTAGGCGTGCATTCTCACTAAAAGAGAGTAATATTAGTATGAAAGGTATATATACAATATTTTTACTAGAGAATATAAGTTGAAAAAATATCATCACTAAAAAATATAAAAGTTTCTACTGAAAAATATTAAAAAGCAGATCTATATACAAATAATTTTCACCTTATACACATAATAAAAAATTATTTCAAAACCTTAAAGTCAATAATTGATATTCTTTACCAAACTCATGCTTACAAATCAGATCTCGCAAAACAAAATAAAATTTTACTTTCCCAGTCTATAATAAAAAGATCAAATTTTTATGCCCAAAGGTATTATAGATATTATGAGATTCGTTTACAAATTTAATAAATTACGATGAATTTATTTATTATGGAGGTAAGGAGTAAGATAGAATTCGATTTGTACGGATATGTTTAGACAACTCCTAACAACTAGAGTAAGAAAATGTGGCCTATAAAAAAGATATGTATTACAAAAAGGGAAGAATAAATAAAGAATTATTTAATGGAATCCCCCTAATTTTTGACTAGTCATCGAAAACATTTTCTTCAAATCACATCATCAACATAGTAGTATTACTTTTCAAAACTAAAAAGTATATAATATATGTACTATATATACATATATAAACATTGAATCAATCTCAAACACACAACTCTAGACCCCAAAACCAAAATGACTTCCACCAAAACCCTCACCCTCACCCTCTCTCTCCTCTCAGCACTCTTCTCTCTCCAAACACATGCAATCATCTTCAACATCCAAAACAACTGCCCCTACACCATCTGGCCCGCCGCCGTGCCCGGGGGCGGCCGCCGCCTCGACGCCGGCCAGACGTGGACGCTCGCCTTCCCCCCCAGGGGCCCACACCTCACCAAAATCTGGCCCCGAACCAACTGCACCTTCGACGCCTCGGGCCGGGGCAGCTGCCTGACCGGCGACTGCAACGGGCAGCTCCAGTGCAAAACCTACGGGTCGCCGCCGCACACGGTGGCCGAGTACGGGCTCAACACGTTCGCGCACAAGGACTACTACGACATCTCCGTTTTGGAAGGATTCAATGTTCCCATGGAGTTCGCCCCGACCACAAACGATTGCACCCGACCCGTCAAATGCGCCGCGGACATAAACGGGCAGTGCCCGGCCCAGCTGAAGACCTCGGGCGGATGCCACAACCCGTGCACGGTCTTCAAAACGACGCAGTATTGCTGCCACTCGGGGCCGTGCCGGCCCACGGATTTGTCGCGGTTTTTCAAGAGTAGGTGCAGGGACGCGTTTACGTACCCGGAGGATGATCCGACTAGCACTTTTACGTGCCCTCCAGGCACGAGTTATAGAGTCGTGTTTTGCCCTTGATAATATTAATTTTATGCTAAGAATATGTTGCTCTTTGATGGAATATTTTTCGTTATTAATTATAGTATTATTATTATTATTATTGTTGTTATTTTAGTTGTGTAATAAGCTTTTAATTTGCACGTTACGTGTGTGGGTATAGTGACGTGCATAAGTTGCTAATTATTGGACATCTTTTTCTTATTTTCACACTTTATAATAAAATAAAAAATTGTCAATTTTTAATTCCTTTCTAGAGTTGCTTTTCGTGCCTCTATATAGACTTTGATGGCTTGAAGTTTCTACTTTTTCTTTTTATTTTAATTAAGCGATTAATCTATGTTTGTTTTGGTGTTATATTATATTTTTTCAATATAATTCTAAATCCATATATATAAATGATTACAAAATATGAGTAAGTTTTATGTGATACCGACTCATGATATGAGATCTGTATTTATTAATAAAATGTTATCTCTTTTAAAAAGTGATAATATTTTTATTAATTGTAATCAATTTAAAATTTTATATTTTTTAAAGTAGTAATTTTTTATATAATTTAACATGTGTTATGTTATGAGATAGTCTTTTACAATTTTTTTAAAGAAAAACATTGTTTTGAGTTGGTGTATGTCACGTGTATGATATGATGATGCATACACAATATTAATAAAATAAAAATATTATTTAACGTGGAAAATTCAAATTCTAAGGTAGCACGATTTGTGATTAATCCGCTGCTTGTTTTGTTTGCATGTGAAACGCTGATGCGACATGCAATGTTGAGGAAGATCTCAGTCAATATAATGACAATTGTATAATTTTGAAAATAAATAAAGTACTGCATAGATTTAGATAACGCTAAATTTATAACTATTGTCATTCTTCAATATTATATTTCAAGAATGAGAGTGAATGACACATATTTTTATGAAATTCGTAAAAATTAAATGGGTGTTTGTTTTAGTTTATACATCAATTTATAAACTATTTAGAAATTTATTAGCATCTTTAAAGTATATATATATTTAATAAAATAAGATATTTTACAATTTATAAAATTTTAAAATAAATTCATTATAACTTATAAATAGTAAAAAAATAAGGTAGGATATACCAACTTATTTTTTTCACGGCCAACCTCTACCCACCTAAGACCCCATCACCCTCTCAAATCTCTACCTCAACTAATTAAAAAATAAAAATGTATTTATTTTATATTAAAATTAAATTAAAAAAACTATGATAAATTATCAAAAAATTTATAAGTTGTATTAAAATCAAACACTTTAAGATGTGCACATTCTTAACCAAACACACTCTTTTAATTTGATTTTTTAAAATTTAATACTACACCTTAATAGATGCACCATTGATTGGGTACAAGTATTAAAAAAAAAAAAGATAAAGTAAGAGTGTTGTGCGTGTGAATGCCTTAGTCATGTATGTATTAAATGTTCCGTGTAATTTAAGTGTATTTTCTTAAAAGGTATACAAAATATTACTGAAAAGTCACACATAATATTACTGAAAAGTCATACTAAGTGCACAAAAGACAATGATTATTTGTAAGAGTGATAATAAGATTATGATTTCCATAAAAAATATATTTTTTGTGAACGAATGAATATTGAATAATAAAAGTCTGCATACTATTAGTGGACGGTGGGAGTATTAATTAATATCAATATTATCATTATCTACTAATTTTTATCAACACCATCTACTGGGGGTTTTATAAAATCGAAAAACTAAAAAATTAACTGAACCGACAAAATTCGGTCAATTGAAATTTTTCATTTTGATTTTCATTTTTGATTTAGTTTAAAATTTCAATCTATTTAGTTCGATCTAATTCTAAACCAACAGACCCAAAGAGGTTGAAAAAATCGAAATTTTATTTTAAAAGCATAATTTATTTATTATATTATATATAATAACATTATAAAACTAATATAAAAAAAAACATCAAGCCCTAATTCTTACACAAAATTGTTAAAGCCTCCCAGTATTAAACTTTGAAGGGGCCACGACAGTTAGGTGCTTTCTAACTAGTATAAACTAACACTAAGTGCTCCAATATTTAGACATTTAAGGTGGGTGCAAAAGGAAGATTTTTTCAAACAATATTGTTGACAAGACATTTCACTGTGTAGATTGCAAAATCTATATGGCTGCAACAAAAATATTTTCCATATCATCCAAATTTGCATCAGAGCTCGACGTTGCTCCAGCGGTCAAGACAGGAAGCACCGATCATCTTCTCCGATAGGTAAAAACTGGTCTATTGACAATTGAAATTTTCCGGCGAGACGAAATTGTACTATTGAGCTTGTGAATGTACTATTGAACTAGTTAATGTACTTTAGTTGTTACTGTTTACTAATTTGAGAATTTTTTGAACGTCCACTTTTCCGGCTAGTCACATCTATATTGATGTCTGTACTTTTCCGGCTAGTGACGTCTATATTGATGTCTGTACTACAACAATTATTATTGTACTGCAGTCTTTCTTATTGTACTATAGCAATTATCATTGTACCACAATGTTTCTTATTGTACTACATATTCTTGTGTTGGTAGAGCCAGGATAAAATTTTCGGGTGATTAGATAGATGGATCTAAAAAACTGGGCAAAGAAAACAATGAAATCAACCCCATCAAAACAAATTTCCATAAACACGACAGCCCTCAAGGATCTGGACACATATTTCATCACTTAAAAAAAAAAAAAACCTTACAAGCTATTTCCCACCAGTTTGCTCCTGCCACAATTACATCGGATGTTCTCTTCCATCCATAAGAATCTCAATACCAATATGGGTTTCCGATGTAATTGCTTGACCCAGCGGCTTGAATTCCCAGTGATGAAATCATAGATTTGGCTCGGAACCGGCTATGGGCAAAATGATGTCGTGGAGGAGAATGAAGAAGACGACCAGGTGAATGACTCAGATAAAATCAGCCAAACCAGAACTCCTGTTCGGGCCCTCTTGTTTCTGGCCTTGGTTTGAACCAGAGCAGCGAAAAAGGGTTGTTCCCGGCAATTTTTCGGTGACAGAATAGTCGAAAAAAACTACTCCGTCATCTCATCAGTCCCGATCCACTCCGTCGTCTTCTCGGTTCAGATCTGCCACTCCGTCGTCTCATCGGTCCAGATCCGCCACTCCGTCGTGTCTGTCCTTGTTACCGGTGGCCCAACGCATGTAACGACCGCTGCGTCTGCCACGGTTGTTCGCTCTGCCCCATCCGTCTTCCTCTCACCGCCGTGCATGTTTAGTATATTTACTAGAGAGAGAGTGGAATATGAGAGAGATACGGATGAGGAGATTTTTGAAACTCCAGAGAGAGAGATGGGTAGCGTATGAGAGAGAGGGGAGATATTAGAGAAGATTTGGGTAAGATCTGCATTAATTAGGTAGATTTGGTCCTGTTAAAGACAATGGCAATTAGAGGTAATTTATGGGAAGTTTAAGGGCATTGGTAGATGGTTTTGCACGCAGTGGAAATGAGGAGAGTTTAAGGCACCAACTCTATATTAGTATGTAACAGTGGGTACCGGCCCACAATTTTCCCAACTTTGAATTGTGGCGTTGTTGAACTTTGTTCAACTTAATTGTAACATTTATCAAATTTATATTGTATATCTTTAATATGTTGGCATTGAACTAAATTTAATGATAGTTATGATGCATATATTTATTTTGATGATATATATAAATTTTATTTTAAAATTATTTTTGGATCGAATGAACCGTGTTGATAAAAGGATCTAAGCTTGAAGATTAGATAATAACCAAAGTATAAATAAGTAAGAATGTATAGGCTGCTCGCCTACGTGCTCGCCAGGATGCTCGCCCACATGCTCGCCCGAGCCTAGAGGTGTCAAAGCAACAAGCCTACGTGGCCATTCCCCAGTTGCTCGCACCAATGCTCGTTGTGCTGCTCGCTATATTGGTCGCCCGAGGTTCTGAGTATGACAAAGCAATAAGCTTATGAAGCCAGGACTAGGTTGCTCGCCTTGGTGCTCGCCCACCTGCTCGCCCCCGTAGTCGCCTTCAGCCTGGATATGACAAGGCAGCAAGTCGGTAGGATAAGGCCTACGTTGCTCGCCAAAATGCTCGCTCCCTTGCTCGCTGCACCGCTCGCCCCCTTGCTAGTCCCTTCTTCGAAGGAAAGAAGGTTCAAGATGTCCAAGGAACCTGCATGAAAGGTTCGAATCATAAGGCTGGAGTTAGTGGAGCAAAACTTTGAGGGGGTGACAAGTGGAGGACACTTGTCACCCCCAGAAGCCATATGGCTTAAAAAGGTGCCACCTCACTAAATAGAGGGTATAAATACTTGTAATAAACACATTTGTAAGGATCTGGAAATCCAAATACAAAAAGCTCACTTATAAAATTTCTCTCTCTATAATTCTCTCTATATTTCACTTAATAATTCTAGTGATCATCTTTTAATTATTGTTTGAGTGATTTCCATAGACCAATTAGCCACATAACATTACAATTAGTAAAATCATTCAACAATTTGGCGCTAGAAGAAGGGGGTGCGCCGAACCTCCGTTGATTGAAGAATTTGGTACTTACTCATCGTTATATCGAAGAACACGAAGAACGTTCTTCGAAGTTTAGTGAGAGTTTTGAAGAGTATCTTCAACAGTGAGTGTTTTCAAGAATTTGTTGTCTTCGAAAACATGAACTAGAAAAGATTTCTTTGAAAACACATCTATTATATTCGATTATTACCGTAAACAATAACGAGACATACATACGAGGCCTCCCACGATGAATCCCACACCACCTCGACAAGTCGGAGGTGGAGAGGACGGGGACCATCCGGACACCGTCGAACTGAACAAACTCGTGTCCCGGCATTACCGGCGGCTCCAGTCGGTCAACAGATTGAAACTACCATTGAATCAATGGTTAGAACACCCGAGGACATCGAGAGAGCGATGACCACCCTGAAACAATTACAAAGGCAGCAGATGGTAGTGGCACGTCAACTAGTGATTCAGGTTGCCCAGACTGAGACGAGACATGATACTCGAACAAGCTACCATCCTCAGGAGGAAGAAGCCAGTAGTGGACGTGTCGTACCCGAAAGTTCAAGAGGCAAACAAAAAATTTCTGATCGCCTCGGACCACAACCCCAACGCTCAAACCAGCGACCAGATGGGCGACCAGCTGGGCGACCAGCTGACCAAGCATATGACCAACCTGAACTCCTTGACGGGTCACAAGGCGATAAGCGCAGTAATCAAAGTCATCACTCAGAGGGTAGAAGGTCGGAGCATTCATACCGCCAAGAGCCTTGCGAGTCTGATGCCCGACGTAGGCCTGTGCAAGAAAGGTTGAGGAGACGGGCGTCCGAGAGGTTAGGACCAAATGCTGCAAGTAACCTCCAGCGACCACACCGGGAAATCGCCCGAAGTGAGGGACTGCCGGGGGCAGCACGTCATCATGAGGTGCACCCGGAACAGCCTCGAGGAGGGGGATCATCCCGTGGGTCGTCCGTTCTAGAGATAGAAAAGTTAAAGAAAGTTGTGGAAGACTTACAACATCAGGTGGCCATCAAAGACAAGGTGGAGACGTACACATCACTTCCAATATCACCGCTGTCACCGGTCATCCTAACTGCACCTATCCAGAAGAAGATACAGTTTCCCTCACTAGTGCTGTACGAGGGAGAGTCTGACCCCAAGGTTCACATCTCAAAGTATGCTGATTATATGATATCAATGGGGGCATCGGATGCGACGCAATATCGGAACTTTCCCTTAACTCTTGGAGACCGTGCACACAGATGGTTCTCAGCATTGACACCTGGATCGATTCAATCATTTGGGCAGTTAACCCGGGAGTTCCTGTCCCACTTTTCGGGATTTGGGACGTATATGACACAAAAGCACAGATTGGCCAACATCTCGCAAGGGGCCGAGGAGACTGACCAGCAATACCTAGAACGATTTGATAAAATCCTTTTGGAAGGTGAAGCTGTCAGTGACGACACAAAGGTTGTAGCAGTCATGGCGGGACTGCGTAAAGGAACGGACCTAAGGAAAGAGATGCATCTGGCCTGTCCTAGTACATACGCCGAGTTCCGCCATAAAGCCTGTGTGTATGTCGCAATGCAAGAAGCAATGGCCAAGCAGCTAGGTCCGGAGACTGATGACAAAAAGAGTGGTAAGAAACCCAGTGGTAGTGGTTACAAGGCCCCGAAGAATTTGAAATCATTTGGGGACACGGCGGAATATAAGGAAAAACTGAACCAAGTGTTGACTACCACAATTGACCACGTCTTCACAACTGTGAAGGATCAAGATATGTTGGCTGCACCCCGAAGGATCAGGCAGGATCGCAGCAAGCTAAACCCAAACAAATTTTGTGCGTACCATCAAAGTATCGGGCACTTCACTAGTGAGTGCCGCGATCTGTTGAAACAATTGTGGAAATTTTATGAAGATGGAAAATTAGCCGAATTCGTAAAGAAGGCTCCAGGAAAAAGGCAACGTCCGACAAGACTGGAAGCCTCGGATGATGAAGGAAGCGATGAGGCAGAGAGGGCCCCGAATAGACAAGTAAGGAGAGGTCCACCAGCAAGGCCAATACATCTGGAACCTAACCGTGAGATCCTTATGCTTGAAGAAATTGGTTCGGCTGGAGGAATGGCAGATGGCCGTCCGACGTCAAAAAGGCAGAAAAAGGCAGAGATTCGGGCGGTCAATCAAGTGCAGGAAATGGGATCCGGATCAAAAGCAACTACTAAGCCGACTGCAGATTTGGTTTTTTCACAAACAGATCTTGAAGGGATCCTTACACCGCACAACGACTCCTTGGTTATCAGCGTCAATATCATGAACGCAAGAGTGCACCGACTGTTAGTGGATACTGGAGCTTACACAAACATCCTGTTCAAAAAGACACTAGACCAGTTAGGAGATTACGAATCCTACATAGAGGATTGTAATCACAAGATAGTGGGATTCGGAGAGGCTGTGACCGTCCCACTAGGTGTAATAAGGTTGCCGGTAGAACTTGTAGCGCTAGAGGACCCGGAAAGGAGGATGACAAGGTTGTTATATTTCTTAGTCGTAGATCAACCATCCACCTATAACGGGTTCCTCGGCCGCCCTTTCATTTCCGAATTTAAAGCCGCATGTTCTACTTACTACTATTGTATTAAATTCCCAACTCTTAAGGGTGCAGGTACGGTTAAAGGGGACCAGAAGAAGGCGCGGGAGTGCCTATTAACTCTGAAAAAACCCGTTAACCAGGTGTTAGTGTTTGAAGATCTAATATCACAGCCCTCCACAAGCGAGCCGAGCAATTTGGATAACGCCTCAGTAGACACAGAAATGATGGAAGTAGACCAGACGCCGGAAGACATGGAGGTAGATAATGCATTCCAGCAAGACCAGCCAGACGAGGAGCAGATGGTAAATAACCAGAAGGATCAAGATGAAGACCCCGCAACCATAGCCGGAGAGAGTGGTGACATGGAACCGATACCGAAAAGCCAGACATGTGCCCCAGAAGACATTGAGCCCCGGTTGGGCTATGAACCTATTCCGGTGGAGATGGAAATGCACCTTGAAGGACCAATTGATGATCCAAGGTGGAAAGATAAAAAGCGACGCGCCACACCAGTGGAGGAGCTCAGATCCATACAAGTTGATCCAAATAAAGAGGATCTAGAACTCTTTATTGGGTCGGAGTTGGAGGAACCTTATAGAAGCCGAATGGAGGAATTCCTTCGGGCAAACCTCGATGTGTTTGCATGGTCACACGAGGATATGACCGGCATACCGGTGGAGCACGCGTGCCATCGCCTGAACATAGATCCCACGAAGAAGCCTGTCCGTCAGAAGAGAAGAAAATATGGGCCAGACAAGTATGAGGCATTGACCGGTGAGGTGAAGAAACTTTTGGACAATAAACTCATAAAGGAAGCACTATGTCCTCAATGGGTGGCGAACCCTGTCTTGGTCAAAAAGCCAAATGGAACATGGAGGCTATGTATAGACTTCACAGATCTTAACGCCGCATGTCCAAAGGATAACTTCCCTTTACCCCACATCGACCAGCTGGTAGATAATACGGCGGGACATGAACTAATGACGTTTATGGATGCCTTTGCAGGTTATCACCAGATTGCCATGCACCCCGATGATCAAGAACATACAGCCTTCTATACAAATAAAAATTTATTTTGTTGGAAGAGGATGCCCTTCAGGTTGATCAACGACGACGCCACATATCAGAGGTTAGTCAACAAGATGTTCGACCAACACCTTGGTGACACAATGGAAGTCTATGTGGACGACGTTGTTGTGAAGAGTCTTAGAAAAGAAGACCATCTGGAGCACCTCAAGCAAGCGTTCGACATCATGAGGGCGTATAACATGAAACTTAACAAAAAGAAAAGCAGCTTTGGAGTACAATCCGGCAAATTCCTGGGGCATCTCGTAAGTCAACGGGGCATAGAAGTCAACCCGTCGCAAGTCAAATGTATCCTAGACATGGGACCACCGAAGGATGTACCGGCAGTTCAAAGACTTACCGGATGCCTCGCGACACTCAACAGATTCATATCCAGATCCGGGGACAAGAATAGACCCTTCTTCGAGTCTATCAAAGGCAAGGGCATATGTAAAAGAACCGGGAAGACCAACTATGTGTGGACGGATGCTTGCCAAAAGGCGTTCGAAGATATAAAGAATTACCTCAGTAATCCCCAGATCCTGTCAAAGCCGGTGCCGGGAGAAAAGCTGTACTTATACCTGGCGGCATCGGAAGTAGCCATAAGTTCAGCCTTGGTGCGTGCAGAAGGTAAGGCGTATCTGCCAATATATTATGTCAGCCAAGTGTTACATGAGGCGGAACTACGATATTCCCCGATGGAGAAATTGGCATATGCATTGGTGATGAGTGTGCGGAAGCTCCGGCCATATTTCTTCGACCATCAAGTAGAAGTTTTGACAACATTTCCCTTGAGGCAAGTCTTACATAGACCTGATACTGCCGGACGATTACTAAAATGGTCACTAGAAGTCAGCCAGTATGGTATAACATACGCACCCCGAACAGCGATCAAAGGGCAGGCTCTGGCAGACTTCATAGTAGAGCTAACCTACCCTCAAGATCCGACGAGGGGACGTGTTTTCCCATGGCACCTCTATGTGGACGGCTCAGCAACAAGTTCCGCAGCCGGAGCGGGTGTCGTCCTGATGAGTCCCGATAAACAGGTGTTCACCTCCGCAATAAGGTTCGATTTCTTAGCAACAAACAACGAAGCTGAATACGAGGCACTTATCGCGGGTTTGAGACTATCATTAGCTGTGGGGGCAACTAGACTTCAGGTTTTCGGAGATTCACAACTAATCATATCTCAAGTCCGAGGAGAGTACGAGGCGAAGGACCGACAAATGATCATTTACCAAAGGATCATTGCACACCTGATATCAAAGTTTGAGCAAGTGTACATTGAGCAGATCCCCCGACTAGAGAACACCCAAGCAGATGTTTAGCCCGGTTAGCCACAAGCACCGGAGAACCAAGCATCTCAGAAGTGGTGGTCACAAAGTTAATTAATCCTTCAACATTTGATTATGTTAATCAAGTGTTGAAGAGGGGGCAACAGATAATCGATAGCCAGCAACAGTCTACCGATGATTGGCGAACACCTATCAGTAAATACCTATCCAACGGAGAGCATCCAGGAGATCCATGGGAAGCACAGCGGATTGTGAAGCAGGCCGCGAGATACACGATGGTCGAAGGGCAGTTATATAAAAGAGGAATCTCACTCCCATTACTCAAATGTCTTTCTTCGGAAGAAGGACAGAAGGTGTTAAAGGAAATCCATGAAGGGATATGTGGAGGACATGCTGGGGGGCAAGCCTTGGCTTACAAAACCATCAGGCAAGGGTATTATTGGCCAACACTACGAAAGGATGCTATCAGATATGCTAAGAGATGCTTGAAGGGCCAACAGTTCGCTCCGAGCATCCACACCCCAGCACAAGAATTGAAGTCAGTATATAGTCCATGACCATTCGCTAAATGGGGTATTGACTTGATCGGCCCATTCCCTCCCGGGAAGGGAGGGGTAAAATTTGTAGTGGTGGCCGTGGACTATTACACTAAGTGGGCCGAAGCTGAAGCTCTAACGACGATAACCCAAGAGAGGATGATAAGCTTTATTTGGAAGAACCTGATATGCAGATTTGGGTTACCACAGTCGATAGTCACTGATAACGGGAGGCAGTTTGATGGAAGTAAGTTAAGAGACTTTTGCACATCTTGGAACATCAAGAAACATTATTCCACACCATATCATCCTCAATCAAACGGACAAGTTGAATCAGTGAATAAAATTTTGAAGCACATCCTAAAGATCCGGTTAGAAGAAAAAAAGGATAGTTGGGCCGACGAGCTTCAAGAAGTCTTATGGACTTACAGAACGTCTTACAAAACAAGTACCGGGGAGACACCATTCACAATGGCTTTCGGAGTTGAAGCAGTCATCCCAGTAGGGGTCCAGCATCGGACATGGAGGATAATCGAATACAGTGAGGAAGCAAATGAAAATGATATGGCGGTAGAAAAAGACTTGATTGAAGAAACAAGAACCTCGGCAGAATTGAGGAATGCAGTCTATAAGCGACGAGCCGAGAAATACTACAACTCGCAGGTAAAAGATAGAAAATTCCAAATTGGTGACCTGGTGATGCGAAGGATATTAGCAGTCCCAACTGGAGTATTTGGTCCGAAATGGGAAGGTCCGTTCAAAGTAACACAAAGTTGGCCAAATGGGACGTACGACCTGGAGGATATGCAAGGTAACTCTTCGGCATACACATGGAATGCGACACACCTCAAGAAATTCTACCAATGAAGACTTATGTAAATTTTTCAAGAAAACCTTGCTTGTCCAACATGTATAGGGGCAAGCAGGTCCATAATAGATGGAGGCAAATCTGTAAAGTTATTATTCTATTGAATAGAGAGGTTTCCTTTCAAATTGATGTATCAAAAGATGTCTCAAGTTATAAGCTCTCAAGACTTACGAGTCCACATTAAAGGCAAGGTATTGAGATTAACCCTAAGGTTATACCATTAAAAGGGAGTCCTTACCACTTAATAAGCCTACATCGAAAGAGATGAAGAGTAAAAGGTGTAAATTCGCTATTCCGTAAAAGGAAAAGTAAGACGAATCAATTAAAACACCGTACATAAAAAACGAGCACTAAATAACTAAGACAAAGGTATCAACAGCAAAAACGGATATAAGCAAAAGCCAATAAAAAGAAAAACTGCAAGTTCATTAAACATTAAAGGGAAGTTCAAGTACATATAGGGCGCCTTCAAGGGCGAAAAAGCAAAAGTAAAAACGTCTCCAAGGATAATTGAAACAAAAAGGAAAAGACTCCATCACTTTACTGGTCGCCAGGCTGGTCGCCCACCTGCTCGCCAGCCTGGTCGCAGCCTGTTCGCGGCCCTGATCCACCGGCCCAACGGCCTGCTCGCCTGCCTGGCCGCCCACCTGCTCGCCGATTCCCGAAGGAGAAAGACCTGGAAGGACCTCGAAAGGAGATAGACCCTCGGTGTCCACCATCACATCATCCTCAGCATTAATCTGAAGAGGTGGATAGTTTCCACCAATGATCCTAAGTGTCGAAGGCACGACACTTAAATCAACCCCAATTTCCTCGAGGTCCCCAATATCCACCACCAAACCCTCCTTAAGAGGACGTTCAGTAAGGAAGTCGGTGAATTACTTCTTCAAGGCGGGGTCCTCATTCTCACCAATAGCATGGTGATAGGCTCGCAGATTCTCAGCAAAGGCATACACAAAGCCGAAGTCAAAAGACTCCGCTCGAATAGCCGCAACGGCCTCAGCAGTATAGCAGTCGGTGTGTACAGCCTTTAGGTCAACAAGTTCGGTCCGGGTGGCTTGAATCTCTTTTCTAGATCAGCAATCTTTCCCCGGGCAACCCTGCTCTCCTCCAACTGTGCCCGGACACTTGCCAGCTCAACCCGGAGACCATCAGTCTCAGCCCGGGCCCTCTCAGCGCTTGCAATCGCCAATTGCTCAGCATCCAGAGAAGCCTTAGCTTTGGCCTCAAATGTGGTAACTCTTTTCTTCATCTCGTCCCTCTCCTTCCTTAGGCTATCATTCAACACCTCGTATGACTTCTCCAACGTCACAGCCTGCTCGATAGCACGTTGAGCGGTGATAAGAGCACCACTCGAGTGATGCATGGCTGTGCGGATGTTATCAGTCAACGACTGATGATGGATGATGGCGTCTTGGGGTTGGGTCCAGTGACGGACAACAGACTCAACAGCTCCTCGAACCGGGCCCTTGAGCTCATTAAGAGACTTTGGAGGACGGGCAAGTGCAAACTGGTGGACCAGCGGGCTACGATGCTGATAACGTGTAGGGTCATACCTGCTTAAAGGGCCATACAAGAAAATACTTAGAAATGTTAACATGGAAGTATGAACATGTTTGAAGTATGAGACTCATACCCAGCTGCCCGCTCCTGGTCCCATCCCAGATATGTGATGTCAGTTAACTGACCGATCGAGCGGATAGATGCCGGGGCAGTCGGGGTGCCAGTGGAAATGGGAGGAGTAGACTCCAGAACCTCGACCCGACCTAATCCTCCCGAACTTGGAGGCCTTGAAACCCTCGCCCTCTTGGCAGCCTCACTTTCACGCTCAACGCGTGAACCGTCACCCCGTTGTAATCGGCTACCGCCGCCGCTCGGTGAGTCACCCGAAGTTTGTCGAGCTTCGGTGCGGGGGGCTCGAGAGGGGGCAGTGGATCGTGTGCTCGGCCCAGTTCCAGCAGTCTTCTTGGTAGTCTTAGCAACAATTTGAGCTGCTAACACCACGGATGGGGGATCCCTCTTGGTACGTGCTATTCCAAACTTCTGGTTAAAGGTCTTGAAGGATGGAGAAATGGCGATTGTAACTTCTGCAGCAATAAGCATAAAAAGAGTTAGAAATTTTGCATGAAATCTCAATCTCAAAAGTACAAGACAACCTTACCTGCGGGATGGGCAACCTGAGCTCGTAGGTGGTGAGGGGTTGTGATCAGCCCCGAAGCAATGCGGCAACTGGGCTTGTTTAGATAGTCAAAAGTTCTATCCTTCTTGTTCCGGTGACAAACGAGAATACAGGTGAACTTGAATTCTTCAGACAAGCTCGTTTTCTTCCAGCGCTGAGGGATCAAGCCTGCAATACAAAAGAACAAAGACATCAGGCACAATATCAAAAAATAATGTTCAAAACATGCAAACAAGTCCTACGCTGCAACTCGCCAAACTCAGTAGGGGTCATAATACATCCCCTAAGACCCTCATTGTTGTCAGGAGCCCGCCAATCACCGCCGATAAAAAAGAATTGTTCCTTCCAGTCTCTCACTTTGTTGGGTAGACCCTCAAGGATCTTCATGTCAGTCCTAGCCTTCAGGTAATAGTAACCCTGGCCCTCCTCGGAGCATTTGCTTAGGCAAAGGGTATAATTTACCTCCTGGGGGGTCAGGCGATCCTTGTACTTCTCCAAAGCAAAGACAGTACAGATGGATATCAAGTATGTCCAAGCATTGGGCGTCAGTTGGGTGATCGCCAGACCCGTCGTCTCCAAGAAGCGGCCGATAAGAGGATGAAGTGGCAAAGTTACACCGGCAGCCAAAGTGTGAATGTTTATGGCTGTCAGCTCTTTCTTTCTCTCGAGGAGCGTACATCGTCACATCGCAAGGGATGTGATACTCTCTACGGATACTGTCAAGGTCATCCTCGTCAATAACGCTAACTACAGTGTTCGCCTTGTAAGGGGTACGATTGCCTCTCTCAAGTTCCCGGTATTGCCGAGGAGGAGTCGGAAAATCGGCAGCGTACCGATCATAGTACGCTCTCCAGTCGAATTCTTGAGCGACACCTTCCGGGATAGACCTCTCGGACATGTGAGGTTGTGGGAAGCCAACAGACTCGAACCACTCAGTAATAGAGTCATCGTTATCATCACTACTAGAGAGCGTCTCTACATCCTCCGTATCATCCCCCTCTGGGCGAGCAATGGGCTGCTCGATTTCTTGCTCGCCCAGCTGCTCGCCGATGTGCTCGCAGGGGTGCTCGCCGGCCTCCTCGTTGGCTTGCTCGCCTCCTTTCTCCAAAAATCGATTTACCTCCTCAACCGCGGAATCAGACCCCGCCAGATAGACCGAGGACAAGCCCGCGATCGGGCCACCTTCCTCTATATTCTCCACCATGGGCCGTTTGCCCGGATTCCAGTGAGAAATCATCCGGCTCGAGGATGACGACATGGATTCGGGAAGAAAGAGGAAAAGACAAGGTTGATTCTAGGGTGTGATTAACTAAGGATGGTGGGCGTCGTCAACAAGATTCCAATCAGAAATTCCGGCAAAGAATCCGGCAAACAAGTACATAAAATAGACATGCAAAAATTAAAAGAAAATAAAGGTAATGTAAAGAAAAGACGAAAGGAATTGAGGAATTACCTGGGATGTTGAGTTGCAAAACCGGTCGCCGGAGTGGTGAAGATTCCTAAAAGTCATCGGAAAGAGCCCGAAGATGAGATCGCCGGGAATTCTAGAAGAGAAATGGTGAATGAAGAAGAAGATGAATAGTGCTTAGAAAACCCCTATTTATATGTTTGGGTCAAAGTGAAAGAGGGAAAAGAATTTCAGGGACCAAGTTGCAAAACATTTGAAAAGTCTCTGAAAAGGCACGCCTTTTCGTGCGACTGATTGGCGCACGAAACGAGAAGGCGCCTTGTTTCCCGAAGCATCGCCTCAATTGCCGAAGAGAGAGAAAGCGAGCAGGAGGGCGAGCACCAAGACGAGCACCATGTTCCTCGCTAAGTTGATCGCCCAGATGCTCGTCTACGTGATAAAGATCAATTCCAGTATATACTCTGATGTCAAGTCAAAGCATATACTGAGGGGCAAATGTTGATAAAAGGATCTAAGCTTGAAGATTAGATAATAACCAAAGTATAAATAAGCAAGAATGTATAAGTTGCTCGCCTACGTGCTCGCCAGGATGCTCGCCCACATGCTCACCCGAGCCTAGAGGTGTCAAAGCAACAAGCCTACGTGGCCATTCCCCAGTTGCTCGCACCAATGCTCGCTGTGCTGCTCGCCATATTGGTCGCCCGAGGCTCTGAGTATGACAAAGCAATAAGCTTATGAAGCCAGGACTAGGTTGCTCGCCTTGGTGCTCGCCCACCTGCTCGCCCCCGTAGTCGCCTTCAGCCTGGATATGACAAGGCAGCAAATCGGTAGGATAAGGCCTACGTTGCTCGCCAAAATGCTCGCTCCCTTGCTCGCTGCACCGCTCGCCCCCTTGCTAGTCCCTTCTTCGAAGGAAAGAAGGTTCAAGATGTCCAAGGAACCTGCATGAAAGGTTCGAATCATAAGGCTGGAGTTAGTGGAGCAAAACTTTGAGGGGGTGACAAGTGGAGGACACTTGTCACCCCCAGAAGCCATATGGCTTAAAAAGGTGCCACCTCACTAAATAGAGTGTATAAATACTTGTAATAAACACATTTGTAAGGATCTGGAAATCCAAATACAAAGAGCTCACTTATAAAATTTCTCTCTCTATAATTCTCTCTATATTTCACTTAATAATTCTAGTGATCATCTTTTAATTATTGTTTGAGTGATTTCCATAGACCAATTAGCCACATAACATTACAATTAGTAAAATCATTCAACAAACCGAATTGGCTGAACAAAGTAATTCGATTCGGTTTAATTCGATCCAAGGCTCTATTTAGTTCGATTTGATTCTGTAATACTCGGATTAATTAAATTGAAGTATATTATTTTAGTTTTAGAGTTTTAATCTTGGCTTAATTTTGTGGTTCTTTTATTTGGGAATTAGATTTTAAAATAAAAATTTGGGCTTTAAGATTAAAAATTGAATTAAAATTTATTTTGGATTAATTATCTTAAGGCATTTAGATTATATCTTAGGATTAAGGATGTTATACCCGGGAAAAATTCTTTGTTTAAGAGGTCTTTCATTTTGGCTTGATTTTGGGATTAGAAATTAATAAAAAACAATAAAAGTTTTTGGAATATCAATGGTGTGAGAGGAGTTACTTGCATGAAATCCTACGGAGTAAAACTATTTTTTAAATGGCTTTTATGTGGTCAACTTGGAGGATTTATTTAGCAGCCGTTTTGGGTCTTGATAAAGGACAAAGGATAGTAATTAACCAACTTAGTGGAATTAAAAGGTTTTAATTTTCTTATGGTCAACAACTTTTAAGGACTGAAATCCGACATTTTTAAGGAAAATAAGAACATTGATGCTTAAGATTTTTGTACTCCTTTCCTTAGAGTTGATTGGGCAGAGAGTGTTGTGTCTTTTGGTGAAACAAAAGAGAAATTGGCAGTAGCAAAAGGTGTAGGTAAGGCTTTCCAATACTCTGAGTTGAAAAATAAAAGAGAGAGGAAAAAACGTAGCAGGTGTTCGATCGGATTGAAAGAAGGCTTGTTCGAAAAGGTCGAGTTTAACCAAGACTACGTTGCCGTATACGTACAAATTATTTACAAGATTTCAACAAATCGAAGGTGGGGGTTAGTATATTATGTTCATTCTTAAATTTTTGGTGATGTATATGTTTGTGCATGTTATATGTCCTTTAGCCAAATCGATGTGCACGTCGTTTATCATTTTATGGTTTTTGTGGGGTATCACCAATGCATGTATATTTACTTGCAATTATACGGATGTGCTACTCAGAGTCTCGCGAGGGGTCCTAAGGGGTATCACAACTAGAAAGTGAAAAGTTCAGAACGATATAAATCTGTGTAAAAATATCGTTAATACGCGTATGCTATTCGAGACCGTAAAAGTTATCTCGGAGGGGTATCACATATGAAAGTAAAGATATGTCTTGCACTTAAATATTTTACGTCTCTTTTATTTAATTTTGAACATGTATAAATTCCACTGAGCCTGTTGTTTTGCCCACCCCTTTAAAATTAATATTTTCAGGAGATCGAATTTAAGGTGGTGGTAGTTGGGATGGTGGAATGGACGAGGGTCATCTGATGGTTTTTATGTCAATTAGTAATTTCATTGTTTTCAAATGTTTTAGCAAGTTTATTCATGTTATTTGTTGTCTAAATTTTTTAAATTTAGTTTATACATTCAACATGACTTTTGGTGCATTAAACATTTTTATTTTATGAATTATGTTCTTATGAGATTGGTTTCATCTTAAGAATCCTTACATACTGCATATGAAAATAATATTACAAGTCTACTTTTATTTACAAAAAATGTTGTTTAAAATATTTTTTAATGAATGGTCCTATAACTTTATTTTCCCAAGCTTAGAAAATTAATTCTTAGATTAAATTTGATTTTCAAATTTATTTTATTACTAGTCTCGAAGTTTGGTTTTTAGTTTTAAAATTCAGCAGCTATATTATTAAATTCAATGGCTTTTATGTAGTTTGTAGATTCGGTCCTTTAATTTTCTTAATGTATTTTCCCTTTTTCATTAAAATTTATTAAAGAAAATTAGTTCACGCCTTAAATTATTTCCTTTCAAACCCTTTAATTTAAAAATTGAACTTTTGAAAAATGGGGTGTGACAGTGTGGTATTAGAGCAGGTATACGTTCAAAAACCCTTGAATTTTTTATTTTTTAAAATCACTTAACACCCAAAATAAATATATACCATATCCCGAGTTCATATTCTCTCTTTAAGCATCAATGTTATGTATATAGACTATTGCTGTTTAGTAAATATTTGTTGACACACGAAATATCACATAATATATGGGTGCGTCGCGATTAGAGGTCTACTTCAAAGTATAAAATACGAACAAGATAAAACATTTACTGTAAAATATAGATTGTACTCTAAAAATTAAAATAAAGAGCTTATATGTCTTTTAACCAGGTGGGCTAGCTCACCTGACCACCGGGCTCCTCACTTGAGTGAGTGACCCGGGTTCGATTTCCTCTGGGAACGAATTGGAGATGTGAGATATAAGGTTGGCTAGGAGTTTATTCTTGGAGTGTTTGAGAACTTGGTGTAACAAATTACTAACAACTAACATTTGACGATAAAAAAAGAGCTTATATGTCTTTTAACACTATTTTTGGTTATTAGAGATTGGTCGACAAATTTACTGATATAGAAACTTTTTCAAAATGAATAACTAAAATAGAGAATAAAGGGATTGGTGAGCTGTAAACATCCCTCTCCTCCGCTTTTCCTCGAACAATGAATCGGATCCCATAGTACCGATTAGAGGGGGACATTGATTATCTTGGGAAGCATGCCTGTTGGTTGCATTAATTTGTTTAGGCACATAATATTTACATTATATACATCTCATAGCATGCACTATCGTAGCCATGTATATATTTGAATAGCTCTTATGAGCATATATACGATCTTTTTTTTTTTTTTTTTAAATATCTTCTTCTAAGGCCCCCTCAATGCAAATACCCCAAAAGTAGGTTTTTCTCTCGCCACCAGCAAAAAATATTTACCTCCAAAACTAAATTCATCCCCATTGCATAAACCCAAAAAGTATATTTTTTGGGGATCCACTTTAATTAATATCATATTTATTTCTTTTATAATTTTATTTATCAATTATATTAATTATCTAACTATTGGACGAGTGCTTTCCGCCCTAGCTTCCTCTCCAGCGCTTGAGTCAGTGTTGAAAGATACCACATACTCTCCACTGGCTGAGATTTTTGTTTTTTCCGATCCGCGACAATCATCTTCTGGGTCTGCAAACTTCGGATTGTCTTTCAATATACGCCAAGAACTCATGTGATGAAATTCAGTTCCATGTTTTGCTTTATATTAAACTCTCGCCTTTTCTATTATATCAGCATCACTGCAACCACTACCCCAGACCTTTTTCTCATGATTAAAATAACAACTGAATCATTTTACCTGTTTTTGTAGTGCATAGTAATGTGATTTTAACACATTATGACTCCTAAATGGCGTGCCGCTTGGACGGTTCTTGTTGTATGCATCAGCAATCCTCATCCACATTTGCTCCAATTTTTTATCATTTCCAACCACAGAGTCTGTGCTAATATCGACCCAACAACTTACAAGGTGAGCATTTTCTTCATGATAGTAAGTCTTCTTTTGTAAAATAGGAGCCGTCGGTGGATCATTGACAGCCTCAAAGTCAGCAGTGAGATTTATGCGCTCAAGTCCAATTGGAGAGAATTGAGATGAGAAAGGAGACGAACGTTGGGAGTTCAGTGTTGAAGTGTCTCCGTCTGTTTCAGAACCATCTGCACTAGCTTTTTTAGAAGAATTTAATCCAACTGGAGGATGAAAACCATATTGAGAAACTAGTATATAAGAAAATTGAGTTGGATACATGTAGGGAATTTGAGATAAATTAATCAGGTTGGTTTGAGTGCCATCAGGAAGAAACGGAAAATTTTGGGGTTGGAAATTAGGATTTTGAGGATGAAAGTTGATAATCGGTGGACGAAAATTGGTAGTTGGAGACGATGCATTTTCTCCAGATTTTGAAGAATTGTACCATTGCATCCACTCTTTGTCCATTTTTTTTAGTAGAGAATTACAAGAAAAATATAATTGACAGTAGTAAAAATTGTGAAATGAGAAGAGGTATTTATAGAAAAAATTTAGAAGTAACCGTTGGATACCAAACAAATTTTTATTTGAAACTAATGTTTATAATAAAAAAAAAAAGGAAGCACAACGGCTATTTAAAAAGAAAAGACAAAATATTCCATCAGATAAAAGCAAAAGCAAAAAAAAATAAAACCTGGGTTTATATTATTGCTCAACATAATTGCTCAAAAATATTTCTCAACATAATTGCTGCCAACGGTTATAAAAGTAAATTTTTTTTCTTGAGGTGGGGCCAAAAACCTGGATAGAGGCAGTCAAACCTGGGTTTATACCCGGTGCCTCCCACGGTGGCCAAAAACCCGAGGTAAGATTTTTTCACCTTTACACGTAGGCAGAAACCTCCCCATTGGGGAGGGCCTAATTATTTAAACAGTTTCATCTAATTACTTAAGTAGTTTCTTATGCATTTATGTATCGCTAATTCACAAAATTTTTAAATAAATAGCTCAAATTATCTAAATATTTGTAGGTAAGTTTATATAATTTTTTTAATGTTTTATCATGTAAATATATATATCTCCTAATTTTCTTTATATTTTTAATATTTTAGTGAAATTTTTAATCTCAATACAAATTATTTATTATATGTGGATGAGATTGATATTAAAAGGTAAGTGTTTTATATATATGTTTTCATATTTAATTATATATTTATATTATTTTATAGACTAATCTTGATATTTTTTATGGAGTAAGTCTCTTGTGCACCAGTTACACGGTGCAACTCTAGTTTATTTTTTAAAAGTTAAACAAAATAATACTGAAAAGTTAAACATGTTATTACTGAAAAGTTAAACTGTAAAAAATATACTTTTCAGTAATAACATGTGTAACTTTTCAATAGTATTTTGTTTAAGTTTTAAAAAATGAACTTGAGTTGCATCGTGTAACTGGTGCATACAAGACTAATAATTTTTTATGTAGTTTATATTGGTGTTTGTCACTGAAAAAGTGTCACTAAATCATTAAAAATTACAAGGTAATTTAATTTTTTACATAAAATATTTAATTATTTTATACGTGGAATATACTTGTTAAATAATAATAAAATTATGTATGTACATAGTGTTGTTAAAATGTTAGAGTAGCACACTAATTCTTATCCCAACTTATTATATATATATATATATATATATATATTTAATAAATTATGTAAATTTTTTCAACATAACTTAATTACTCTATAAAAGTTAAATTATATAAAATTTTAAAGTAAAATATACAAACTTGGCAAATTTATTTTTATAATAATGTTTTAAAATTAATTTGTCCAAATAGAGAGAAAGTTGGGAGGTTTACATATGTATTAGTTGTGCGCACATTATAAGTTTGATTATTCTAATTATGCCTAATGTAAGTTTATCATCAAATGAGAATATACACATGGTAATTATTTTTTATAATAAGAATAAATGGGGTACATAATATTGTTTTTTCTTCTAAATAAGGTAATCATCACCCTCATTTAATTACTTCATCACATCCTATAATCATTATCTTAAATCAATCCCCTATACCACAAACAACAACATTTTCTTTTGTCAATTTCTTTTAAAATTGGAGCACAACATTAGTGATGTACCATTATGAACACAAACTCTCATTCAAAATATGTAAGAGTAAAGGAGAAAAATGAAATTTCATTCCCATTATATAAAAACATTTGATGTGATGTGTAAAAATAAAAATAATGATATTTTTTCATTTTAGTAAGTAGACTGTTTATTGTGGACGACCGTTTAAAGTAAGATGGACCATTTATTATGTACAGTCGTATATATATTTGATGAAATTGAGTGAATGTAAACTCGAGTTTTTGGATGTTTTTGTGAACCGAGTTTGGTGAGGTTTGTTGGCCCCACATACGATTCAAAACCAGATTTCATTTCAAAAATTCCACTCGCATTTGGATTTTGGAAGCCTCTGAGCGCCAAACGCAGCCGTCCCGTCACTCCCAATGTTTTCCTCCTCCGCCACCCGCCGCCCTTCAATCTCCCCCTTCCGCTCCCGGAAAACCCCTCCTCCCCCGTCCAATGTTCCCCTCCGCTCGGCCACTCCTTCGTCGTCCTCCTCCTCTTTGACACCGTTTTCTAGACAACCCGCTCCGCCGCCTTCGACTACGCCTCCCGGCAAAGCTAAAGAAAATGTCACTGTCACTGTGCGGTTTCGTCCTCTCAGGTACATTTTATTCCAATTTCAACTGAATTTCGCAATTATCCACTATCTTGTTTTGGAGCTGGCGAAGCTGGGGCGTACTCCTCCCCTTCCCAAATGGACGATTTAATCTTCAGTTTTGTGTTTCGGTGTTTTCAGTGCGAGGGAGATTAGTAAAGGCGACGAAGTGGCTTGGTATGCCGATGGAGACTACACTTTGCGCAATGAGTTCAATTCTGACATTTCATACGGTTTTGGTTAGTTTAGCTTTCTGAATTGATTCTCTCACACACTTGCTATTGGTGTGAAATGTATATACATTTGGTGGATTTATTGAGTAAAGGTGAACTCTGGAAGTAAATGAATTAACTGATATAACAGATGACTTGCAGTTTCTCATGGCGTGTGGGTCATGGATTGATTTTTTCTCTTTAAGTGAAATAAGTTAAATAAAATTTTCTGGGCATATTTCTCTTGTGTGAAGATGTTGTTTCTTGAAAATTGTTAAATGGGCAGAACAGACTTCCACGGTAGTTCTTTCCTTTTTGCTCAATAGACTAACTGAATGACTCTTGCATGATAGTGGTTGGTGGATCCAAAACTTTGGGAACCTTTTATTTGAGTATTTATGTAGAGTGGCTCTAAAGGATTGATTTGAAGAATCAAAACTTTGATGTAAAGCAAAATATTTTGCACTCGAGGAGGCCTCTGCCTAGCCATACAAATGCTTATAATGCTGATGTTAATATGCGCCAATGCCCTAGCTTTTCGCTTGTATTTGTTAAATTGTTTCGCGGAAGGAAATTAAGCATATTATGAAGGCATTTAAAAAATATTCGCCAATGCCCCTAGCCTTTTGCTTGAATCTGTTAATTTCTTAATGAGGAAAGAAATTAGGGACATCATGGAGGCATTGTTTGTTAGGAATATAAGCTAGGGAGCCCTAACTTAACTTAAAACCATGGTCAAAGGTTAAGGATTGACTCCCACTTATATAACTATACACAATTTCTTGTGGATTCGATGTGAGATTGTAACATTGTTCAATTAAAGTTTTTAATTTCTCGGATGTAGAAGGTCTCTAAGGTTGTTAAAGCATGCAGATGTGAAACAAAGGACATGTTCTAAATTTGACTTATAGATTAGCATTAACCTTATGTCTATGAGTTCCTTTTTCTATGCTTGTCTTTTTAGCTTATATTGATGATTAAAACAAATTTTGTTTCGCAGATAGAGTATTTGGCCCTGCAACAACTACTCGCAATGTGTATGATATTGCAGCGCAGCATGTTGTGAGCGGTGCCATGGAAGGAATAAATGGTATTTATATTCATTACTCGTTGTAATGTTACTTCCTTATATGTACAGTCAATTACACTGCACTAGTTTAAATTCTTTTACATGGTTGTGCTTAAAAACAGTGAAAATATAGTTTATAACAATGCAATGCCATCCTGCAAGATCTTGCTTACTTAAGCAATAAGCATGCCCCAAGCTCTAATCATCCATTGCAAATAAAGGAAATTAAGCCATACTCAGCGACTTTGATTGTCCTCTATTCAAATGAATATGTTTTGAGTGGTTGTAAACTTGTAAATTTTTTTTATTGTTATTTCCTTGTGTTTTTGTAGGCACTGTATTTGCATATGGTGTTACTAGCAGTGGAAAGACACATACAATGCATGTAAGTGCTAATTTCTATTTCCACGTCCCCAATTTTTATTTACCTCCTATAACGGTATTTCTTCATTAAAGGCACATGTTACGAGCCCTTGCCTTTCATATTATCTAAAATGTTTCACACCAATTTTCCTTTGGCGGTTTGGCCAGGCTCATAAACTTTAATAGTGAAATTATTTCCCTCTTGATGCTAATGATGTAATATATGTGGTTTTTTCCATTTTCTGTTAGGGGGAGCAAAAGTCACCAGGAATCATACCACTGGCTGTTAAAGATGTCTTTGGAATTATACAAGAGGTACTTCTATCACATTTAGTTGGCACAGTGCAAAATGCTAGTGTTGTTATTCCATGTCAATTAAGATATTATTTTGTCCTAAAAGTTAAATGGTATTTGCTATTAGACACCTGGACGGGAGTTTCTCCTCCGAGTTTCATATCTGGAAATATACAACGAGGTTAGTTTCATTATTTGGCATGTTAAGCACATTTGTTATTTGAATTTGGCTATGATTGTTTATGGCTCCATGCTGTAATTAATTGAGTTTCAAGAATAGGAGATTGAGTTACAATGGATTCTCTGCCTATTATTAATTATTTTGGTCAAACACACGAAAATTGTATTCCTTTTCCCGTGTCACATTTTGCATTAAATGGTTCATGAATATTTAACAAGTTGCATGCCTGGATGCTATAATTGTGATGCAGTTTGTACTACATTTATCAGATATTTGATTTTGAATATTCACATTATTGTTGCTTCAAAAATAGGTCATCAATGACTTACTTGATCCCACTGGACAGAATCTTAGAATACGAGAGGATTCTCAGGTACATATGTATTCTAAGTGGTTGCACTGTTGCTTTACTTATCACGTTTGATTTGGCATGACTATCTTGTTGTACATGCATCTTTTTTGTCCTTTGGGTAGTAAACTGAAAAACCCATCCCTAGACAAAAAGTTTAACGGCAATGACATTAAATATATTTGGTTCTTTTTGTGTTTCTGTACAGTTTTATTTTATCCTATAATTAGTTCTTAAATTTTTTCTGTAGGAATTCATGTAGTCTAAATTAAGATGTATAATTTCGACCTTGTCTAGCTACAAAATTTATATATTACAATTAATCAGATATGATTTCTCTTTATGTCAGTAGGCTTACGTATACCAGAAGTGTGAGCTGACGCTATTTTGAATACTACCAATATGTTTTCTTGAATTTATTCATTTGTGCTTCCACCATGTACTGAATATCTGATGTTTAAAAGAGCACCAAAGAAGTTTTCAAAGTTCATGAAAATCATTATATCGATTGTGGTAGTTTTGATTCATAGAATAAATGGTTTCTATATTTTTCCTTTCTGTTATGGCAAGTAATAATGTGATTAATATTCATGACATAGATGGAATAATGTTATATCTATTCTTGTCCTAGGCACTGCCCACTTATGCGGCTAGGCGCCACAAGTATCATTAATTTTTTTAAAAGAAAAAATATGACCAAAACGATGACATTTTGTTGTTTATTTCTGTTTTACCCTAAAAATAAGAGCAAAATTCCTCTCTTTGCCCTGCTTGAACTTGATCTCACCGACATAGTTTTGGCACCGGACTGCCTAAAATAAAATTATTGTGGAAGGGTTTTATAGCTTTCATTTTGGTGGATCTTATATCTGTCTCTTTAGATAAGGAAATTTAAAAAATATATTGACAAATATATTTATGAGATTATGAGTTTAAATATCAAATCATTTTTAAATTGACTTATGTGTGAAAGACTCTTAACTACATGCATTCAAAAACTTATAGTCCGCCTAGGTGCTGGGCACCTGTTGGCTGCCTGACATATGCCTAGCGACTTCTGCAGCGTTTGTTGTTTCATCTCTACAGGTTTAGTATTTATTATTGTGGGTGCAATATGAAACCAACTTGACTGCTTATAAATAAAATCAATCTATGAATTTGAGGGATGATATATAACACTTCAGGGCACTTTTGTGGAGGGAATAAAAGAAGAGGTCGTTCTGTCGCCTGCTCATGCTCTTTCATTGATAGCATCTGGCGAAGGTAAATAGACTTGTAACTTTTTCCAATTATTAATGTATCCTTATAAAGTCTTCCCCGCTATTTTAGACTGCAGAAGACTGAATTTTGTTCTCAAGTATATTTTTTGTCTGGTTAACAGCAGTCTTAACCTTTTTCTTCAATATTAATGCAGAACATAGACACGTGGGTTCTAATAACTTCAATTTACTCAGCAGCCGAAGTCACACCATTTTCACTTTGGTATTACATTTACAGCTCTTATTGTTCTCAAGTTTTTAACATATTAATCTTAGAACATAGTTATTGCTCTGATACTACATCAAGATTTGACATAATTTCTTTGCTGTGGCGTTGCCTTTGATGTGAACAATATCATGGATTATAAGATAGTGACATCTTGCATTCTTAATTTTTTTTTTTTTTTTTTTTGGGGGTTCTTCAAACTTCAAAGGAGAATATGACTTTACCAGGTGTTTTGCTATATAGTATGATCGAGTAAGATGCAGTAATCTTAAATACATTATCTTGAAAGTTCCACATAATAGAAAATGATGGTAATGGTATATTATTTAAATTGATGATTATTATTTTTAGGTCCAGATTTAGGCTCTAATACTTTGATGTTTGTTGGCTTATTTATCTCAGACTATTGAAAGCAGTCTGTGTGGGGAAAATGATGGAGAAGAAGTGACTTTATCACAATTGGTATGTCCTAACATCTTGTTTCAGTCACTTTGTTGGGGTTTTACTTCAGTAGTTATCTGCCGCTTATATTTAGCATTTTCTGTAAACTTCTTCCAGTTTTTACACCCATACTTAATGGTACCCTAAATTTTCCCTCTCTGCTTTCCTTTGATCTTCTTACAAGATTCTTCTGATCGAACTTTACTGTTTGTATGTCTAATGATGCTGACATGTCTTCTCTATCTCTTAATTATTTCTCTCATAATATTTGGGCAGAAAATTACTGAATTCTTTATAGCATTTAATTGACTTGGCAGGATCTGAAAGTTCCAAAACAGAGACGACTGGATTAAGGAGAAAAGAGGGTTCATACATAAATAAAAGTTTACTTACTCTTGGAACTGTAAGACACAATCGACCACATCATTATTTTCCGCTATCTATGTTGGTTCCCGATATACTGACATATATTTCAATAATTATTGGTTTATTTTTTTCTCCAGGTTATATCCAAATTAACAGATGGCAAATCCACTCACATACCATATCGAGATTCAAAACTTACACGCTTATTGCAGTCATCTCTTAGTGGCCATGGTCGAGTCTCTGTAAGTTGTACTGCAAAATTTATAAAATTTAGCACTAGAGACTTCCTATTTGATAAAAATATTATCTTTGAGGCTTTAGCTATATGTAATGTTTGAGTGAGAAGTTTGATTCTTTCTTGAACTATTCTGTAGCTTATTTGCACTGTGACACCAGCCTCCAGCAATACTGAAGAAACTCACAACACTCTTAAATTTGCTCAACGTAGTAAGCATGTTGAAATCAAGGCTTCTCAAAACAAGGTGATATATCTGAGATTTATGGAACTTAAAACTGTGAAAGTAAAGTAAAAGGTACAAACTTTGAAATTCTTTCAAACCTCTAGGTTGTAATCATTTCTGATTTATCGTTGGTAGATTTTGGATGAGAAGTCTCTCATCAAAAAGTATCAGAGGGAAATATGTAAATTAAAACAAGAGCTTCAGCAATTAAAGAGTGGTATGATGGAGAAAGAGAATCAAGTGGCACCAAACCAAGAAGATTTAGTTACTCTGAAAATGCAGGTTGGTTCCAACAATGTACATCACAGTTTTTTCTTTTCTCTGTGCTGGTCTAGAAACTATAAAGATTATTTCATCGTTTACTGAATCACTGAATCTACAATTGACACTTTGTTATATTGCAAAAGAGGCTTTAAGTAAAAAGGACTGTGTTTTAACCAGACTGCCTAGTCTTGCAACTTATATGGATGAAATACGATGCCACACATTTCTAGGGGATTGGATGCTCTCATTCAGATCCTGGGTGATGATAGCAGACAAAACAAAATTTAAGAAAATATGATTTTTTGCGCAATTGCTAAGGCAAATTAATAAATATAGTCTATACCGAAGAATTAGTTGGAATGTGTCCTCTGTTATTGAAGTCAGTAATGACGTTTGTCTTTGAGTATTTCATGATAGTGCACCTGTTTCCTTTGCTCATACCTTCCTAGAGAAAGATAATTATGAAAAAGGTTAATATGTTGAAATAGTTTCCGTTGTAGACACTAGATGTGGTCTTCATTAAATATAGTAAATGGTGCTAGAGTAGTACTATGTTCTGATATAGTTTGTATCTTGCAGCTGGAAGAAGGCAAGATCAAGTTGCAATCAAGACTGGAAGAGGAGGAACAAGCCAAGGCTGCTTTGATGGGAAGGATCCAGAGATTAACCAAGCTTATCTTGGTTTCTACAAAAACGAGTATCCAACCAAATATCCTTGAAAAGACCAGCCATAGGCGGAGGCATTCATTTGGGGAAGATGAGGTACTGAGGGGATACTAACCCTGTATCTGAATTGTCAGTTTATCTTACTTGCTACTTTGTATCTGAATCGTGGCGGTCCCAACCTGGACATGCATTGAACCTGTCCCGTCCGTGTTGGGCTTGGACAGTTGGACCTGGTCAAGCATGTCTTATGCGGGTCGTGATTTTTAAAGAACCTACTACTGGACCCGACACACACACACACACACACACACATATATATATATATATATGTGTGTATTTATATAAACTTACATTCATATTATTGTATACATAATTGTCTATGTATAGATTTAATGTGCTAATTTAAGTATTAGATGAATATTAAATGTTATTTAAAAAAATTATATGTTTTAATTTGTATTAAGTCTATTAATTAATGTTAAAATTTAAATATTTTGTATTTTAAGTTCAATTTCCCTGTGGGATGGGCCTTGGGGAAGGCCAAACCTGCCCCAAGTCCGTCTCGTTTCCATCTTTACACATCTTCAAATATTTCCATTTGAAGGTCCAATCTCTTCATTGTGTGTTTGCCTTCCTTGTTTTTGCAGCTAGCCTACTTGCCAGATAGAAAGCGAGAAAGCATAACTGATGATGCTGGAAGTATTGATTCTGAAATATCTGTTGATGGAAGGTGTGAAGCCACAAATCTTGATGAACTCATCGGAGATTACAAAAAGAACAGGAGGAGAGGGATGCTTGACTGGTTCAAAATAAAGGTAAATTATTTGCTGCTGCTTTTGACTTTTCACTTCTATCTGGCTGTAATAGATGAGTGGTGTAGACATGATTAAAATATGAAACTTCAGATATTTTTTTTTAAATGCAGAAGCTTGACAATGTGGTTGGCACATCACTAAATGCTGATAGTGAGAGTTCTGCTAGTGGTTCACCTGCTTCCTCATCAAAGTCATCCCATCGCAGAGTTATGTTTAGTGATCTAAAAGATTCACAGAGGAGGTCAATCAGTCGAAAAGCAGATGATGCTCCTCCTGCTGATTCTTTTCCTGGACGGACTCAAGCAGGTGATTTGTTCAGCGCAGCTATTGGTGTGCAGCATCTTCCGGTGAGATACAGTTATATTTAGTATTTACTTGATGCTAATTGAGGGGGCATTTGGTTCAAAATTCCTCAACAGGAATGGTAACAAGTATGAGCATATGGGATAATTGGAGTGAAAATTGAGAATGAGAAAAATATCAATTCATATTCCTTACATTGTCCTATAATGTGTGCACTTCTCAAAGGCACCAAGGTTTCTTATCCTCTTTTCTTGTAAATTGGATAATTGTGTGGACTTTATTGATTAAAGCTAATTGTATGAAGGGCTAACATATCCTTGCTCTTTATCTAAAATGTTAGATGGGTAAATTTACAAGAAGTTAGGAATGGTTTCAGACAACATGGACGGGAATGTCATGTAGTAAAGTACTGATCTCCATAGTGACCACTGAAACAGAGACTTATCTTTCAAAATGAAAATCCATGTCCATAAGTCTCACATTGAAGTTATAACAAAAACTTCTGGAAATTAACAAATTGAGCTAATATACATGCTTTAACATTTGGCTTGATTGACTTGTATAATGTAGACTGGGAGCACCATCACAGATCAAATGGATCTTCTCCGTGAGCAGATAAAGATGTTAGCTGGAGAGGTGGCTTTATCTACCAGTTCTCTGAAAAGATTAACAGAGCAAGCAGCCAAGAACCCTGGAGATTCCAGACTTTTGGTTAGTTGTTCAAATATTGTTGCTAATATTATCAAAAATAAAAAAAATTATGTGTTCAAACTTTGGTAAAATATTGATATTTCTCAAAATTTTCCAAAGTTGAGTTTCAATTGATAAGATTTACTTTATCTCCTGATAAGTGCACAACTTGAATTGAGAATCATGCCTATTCTCGTGGTAATTTGATTTAGGAACACATGCAAAGGTTGAAGGGTGAAATAAGAGAAAAAAAGCTTCAGATGCGGGTTTTAGAGCAACGCATGATTGGGTCGGTGGAAACATCTCCATATGGTACAAGCATCATTGAGATGTCTCAGGTGAGCTTCTGAAGTAACTACATATAAAATGAAAACCAAATACATGAGTAAATTGAAAAATGGTCTCATATCCATTGGGTGTTGGCGATGTAGTCCCAAAGGAATCAATTTCTCAATTAAGCCCCATTACTTCTAAAATGATGCAATGTTAGTCCTATTTTGACAAAACTTTGTTTTAGGATGACAATTAACTTATGATTTTGTAACTAATATAAATATGTTGGGGTCTCATTATGCCTTGTAAACAGTGCCAAATCATTAGTCTGGCTGTTACATGGAATTGCGTTAGCCCACGTGCAAAAATCCTGCAACCTTGTCAATATAGGAAAAACATTGCATCATATTATAAGTTATGTGTCTTAGAGAAAATTAATCCACATCGGACAAAAATTGCCACCACCCAATATATATGGTACCAATTTTGCAATTTACTCATAAATATACTGAGAAGTTTCATGGTGGCTTGAGCTGTATGATTGACACCACATTGAGAAGTTTTAATCATGTGTGTTATCTGAATGTCTAGTTAACAAATGATCTTATTAGAATGAATACTACTAAATGGTAAGTGTAAACACATTATATTCTTGATTGCTTTCCACTTATTTATATTCACTGCCCAATACAGGCTTTATCCAGGCTTGCTGCTCAACTAAATGAAAAGACTTTTGAACTTGAGGTAAGGTGAAGCTATTTTATTAAGAGTTAATTCTATATAAATGCACACTCTTTTTCTCAATTTTCAATATAATTCTAGGCTTCACCATTTTTATTAAAAAAACAACTATTTTAGGGATTTCAATCCGATACACGTTTTTCGTCTCTGACCGACAACCGATGACGTGTCTCATCGGAACGCGTGAAATTTTGTCATGCTGGAATACACACAGTTTAATTGCCTTTTTTCATTTTTTTTAAAATTTTCACTTCATATTTTACACAAACTAATAATAATTCTTTCTTTTAAAAAAATGTTTGCTAGCTCTACAAAGGAAAACACGTTTTTATCAGCTGATAGCACTCAATATTAGATTCACAAAATACAAATCATTTCACACTCTTAAAAGAACACAAAAAAAACTTATAAAAAAATTGGCTAAACTACAATGAACGATAGAATTTCTTGCGGTGGACGACAATAATTGCCCACTACTACCTCTATAATTTGACGATATTTTGGATGGAGAGATAGAGGTTGAATATGAAATTTCATTCACCCATTCATCTAAACAAGTAAACAATCAATTTGGATGTTATTCGAGAATTAGGGTTCTTTCAGAATTTGGGGATTTCTTTTTCTTGTGATTTGCAAGCGGTATTTTATTTAAGGTAACTAATAAAAACGTTTTTTCATTTCTTCTAGAGCTATAAAACATTTTTTTAAAAGAAAGAATTGCTATTAGTTTGTATAATATATCATGTGAAAAAGAAAAAGAAAAAGAGAAGACAATTAAACTGTGTGTACGCCCGCGTGATAAAATTTCTCCCGCTTCGACGAAACACGTCATCGGTTGCCGTCTGGAGATGAAAAATATGTATTGAGTTGAAATCCCTTAAAAATTTGGGGTTTTTAATAAAAAATAATCGAAGCCCAAATTTAAATTGAAAGTTGAGAAAAAAGTTGTGCATTTATATAGAATTAACCCATGCAACTGTAAATTGATAACTTTATAAAAAAACAATTATATATACTGACATTAAATTTATGATTGGGAAAAGATCAAATCAGCTGATAACAGGGTTCTCCAGGAGCAATTACGGGAGAAGGTAAATATTGTTTCCAAGTTTGTTTAAATGCTTATATTATTATCTTATGTCGAGATGAAGAATTATTGTCAATTATTAGACGTTGGAGACTGCTGAGATGAAAGAAACCATGGCCCAATTGAGACAGCAGCTTAATTCCTTGATATCAAATAAAAATTCAAGTGCTGATAGCACCATCACTATTAATTCATCAGAAGAAACATCTCTGGATGAAAATACACCGACTAGTGTTGTCTTGAACACGATATTCAACAATGGAAGTCCTAAGAAGTGCAATTGTGATGCTTTCACAAAGCCGCAGCTTTTTGCACAGGTAGGTGTTTTATGGTTTTGTATCTGGCACGTGTTAAGGTATCAAAGATAGTCTTGTTCTTAGTATTCTTAAAATGATCTCTATCAAGATAACTAAAAAAACTACCGTGATGTTTAACCATTACTAAGAAACCCGATTTTTGTTTCCTAGTTCTTGCATTGCCTTGAGGTTTGCATTTCTCTTACAAATAATCTTGCAGTTTGCGAGGAAGCAAACTTTCAGAGTTAAAATGTTATTTTTTCCCCTGTAACTGTATACAATCTAATTTTAGTACCAAATTTTAACTATTTAGATTTAGTTCTAATATTTATTTTTTGTCCAATTTTGAAAACTGTGTCGTTTCATGTCACATGATTGCCAATTTTGGCTAGCAATTAATTCCTCACTTGATATAAAATGTTGAGGTGAATTGGTCAATTTTTTAAAATATTTTGGCTATATCAATATAGTAAATTTTCTGGGGACCAAAATTAGAACCTAGACAAGTTATGAAACCAAAATAACTTTGACTCAATATTTTTGAAATTAATTATAGTTACGCTAAATGTTAAGGTTATTTGTTGTAATTATCCATCAATGTGTTAGCATATAATTTTTATGCATCTTGTATCTCTCAGGCTGCTGAGATAGAGTCCTTGAAGCAAGACAAGGAAAGAATTATCGAAGATAAGGATGAACTAGAAACTCAATGCAGAAAACAGACCGAGGAAGCTTCTTATGCAAAAGAGCTTGCTTCTGCTGCAGCCGTTGAGCTTCGGAATTTGGCTGAAGAGGTAACAAAGCTTTCCTACCAAAATGCCAAACTCACTTCTGATCTGGCAGCAGCAAAATATTCAGCTACAACCAATACGAGGCAGAACAGATTGGGCCCATGCTCAAGAAATCCTGAAGACAGGTTATCTGTTGAAGAGTTTGAGTTGGAGTTAACTGCAAGATATCAAAGAGAAGCCTCTTTGGTTGCTGCTCTATCTGAAAGAGATGAAATAGAAGCTGATCTTAGAAAGAGACTAGATGATTCGAAGAGGCATGAAGTAGAACTGGAAAATGAACTGGCAAATATGTGGGGTTTGGTAGCAAAGTTGCGTATGTCGTCTGGTAATTTGAGTGAGACCAGACGTTTGAATGAAGTTCTTCCATTGGATGAGAAGAATGAAAGTGTAAATGTTGAAGTATGCTCGCTTGAGGAGTTGAAAGTACCCTATCAATCTGAAAGAAGAAAGTTAAAAAAGATCGATGGCTTGAATTCAAGATCAAAGGTAAGTGGCTGCTTTTTTGATTGTGTTGAGATGTTCACAGAATTATACCTATTTCATTTGAGTAACACGTGGGTGCACCATTTATATTGTTCAATGAAAAACAACTAATACTGATAACTTTACTTTTTAGTGAAACAACTAAAAATATTTAAAGATGCATTTGAGTTGCATGGTGAAATTGATGCATATAAGTATTTGCCATTTCATTTACTTTTTATACACTCAATAGTATGAAAGAAAATTAACTCATTATTGGTATGCAATTTGCAGGGCTTCAATAATCTTCTGTAGCATATCTACTTGAGTTTTAGGTACCTGGATCCCCATCTCGGACAAGGGCGTTGTATTTCTTTGCGATTTTGGTCCCAAGAATCCTTGGAGTAACTAACCGTCCCAACTGGTAATTTCAGTGTTGTATAAGCATGAGCATAATCTGCATGTGTGTGTATATTCTTAGTTTTTTTGCTGTCTTGACTTTGGAGAAGCAGCTCCAGTTTTAACTTTTATGTACAGTGTGGATTAATATTTATGTAACTTGTGCTGTGCTAATGTTATTAGAAATATCTTTTTTTATTATTGTAATTTTATATAAGAATAGGTAAAAAAAAATAGGGATAACAGCTGAACGAATAAGTTTGGCTTGTTTTAGAATTGCACCACCAGAAATTTTCATAAATATTATGACACATACGAGAAAAAAGCTAAATGACGTACTAATAAATGGACTATTTATATATATTTAATATTCCTTTTGTACATTAAAACTATGTTTAAAGGGTGATGAAACCTCCTGCGAGAAATCCTAGAAACCCGAGTATTGATCTCGAATTAACCTAGTTGCTAGCAAGTTGTTGCAGAGATAAAACTCACAATGTTCTTTTCTGTCTCTCCTCCCCTCCCTGTACACTTTCTTATACTCAAACTTAAGCCTTAACTAAATCTATGAAAGGAAATAAATAATTAAGGTTGACCAAATCTTTGGCATTTATGTAAACAAATCAATCAAATCAATCTTGGTGCACTTGATCTTCTTTCTTTCTTCGTATGCTTTAGTGATTGGGTGTTGATTCCCATCATCACCCCTTCTTTGGAAAAGAACCTTGTCCTTAAGGTTGAAATCTGGAAACCGCGCTCTAACTTCCTCGATGGCCTCCCACGTTGCATCAGCTATTTCCTCCCAAATGCCGGTTATGGGTGCCGATATAGCTAGTGAATTCTGGCGATCATGGTCCCCACGCTGTGACAGCGCGTCTGCAGCGTCATTCTCACGCCTTGGACGATAAATGATTTCATTGTCAAACCCCACAAGCTTAGCGATCAAATTATGTTGTTCAGGGGTAGTGATCCATTGCTCCAACAAAAACTTCATACTCCGCTGATCAGTGACTATCTTGAATCTTCGACCCACAAGATAAGTTCTCCAACAACGGATTGCTTCTAACACTACAAGCATTTCTTTCTCATAAGCTGACCATGATCTCTTTGAGGCTGCAATGCTCTTGCTCAAATAGGCTATCGGCCTTTTATTCTGAGTTAACATTGTCCATACCACTCGTAAGTGATCAACCCATGTCCTGCTAAACACCAATATGTCATTAGAAAACATAAGTATGAATCTTCGCAAATGTGGCCTGAAGATATGATTCATTATGGCCTGTCTCTCAATTTCATCCTTTTGGAAGTGTGCATAGCGGTAAGGAGCCACATTCACTGGTTTGGATTCGTCGATAAGGCAAACCCGATGATCAAACTCACGCAGGGGAGGTAGTGAGTTTGGTGCAATAGTGACAGCCTCAAATTCACTTGGCAGTTGTTGAATATTTTTTTCTCTTATTGGATCTCGCACATCTTCAGTGTTAATTTCTGAAGAAGTCAACATATGGTATCTATTGCCTTCTTCCCACGTTCGATGCACGACATTTGTGCGACTCGCATTTAAAGGTGAATATCCCTCACCTTTCAATTCCCTTAGCTCATCCCCACAATAAATTCCCACTGTCAACTCATTGCAATCTACCACTAACGGACTCACCGATTCCAACCAAGGCATGCCATCTTCCCCAGGTATATTTAAGGAATATAGAGTAACATAAAAGCATATACCTTGAATAAACAACGGGGTGTGCTCGTACATCACACTGCTTTCTAGGAAATGGCCACTTCCAGTTTGAACTTGACAACCTATGCCTTCACGCGTGATAGGTAACCGCAAATATTCAGCGAGTTTTGTGGATATGAAGTTTAGAGTTGCCCCGCTATCCATCAAAACGTGTAGAGGACATCCATTGATCATACCCCTGAATTTCAGTGCTCGATCTCTCCTATGCATCATCAGTTTCTCGGCCATCTCTCCATGGACTTTGGTGTTCGGCTCTTTTAGCAATTTCAAATGAATCTTTTCGACTTCAGCTTCTGTCTCTCCGGGCTCTTCATCGTACGTTGGGCCTCCGTTGTCCGATTCCTCATCCGTACCCTCTTCAATTAACCTCATAATTTTAGCATTCCGGCATACATGGTTCCATGTGTATTTTTCATCGCACGTGAAACATAAACCAGCCTGTCTGCGACGTGCAAGCTCTTCACTCGATAGCTGCAATATGCCTTTTCCGCCTGTTGACATGCTTGGGGAAGTTTTTGGGGCTGTGGCGACAGGCCCGTGTGAGTATGCTGGGCTCATGATCCCAGGTTTTTTATGGTGATTACGGTATGTTCCACTTTGTGGCTGGCTTGGTCCCCCTTTGGTTAACTGTAATTGTTCGTCCTTACGGGTGGCCAGTTCCACTGCTTCGTTGAGGGTTTTGGGTTTCCACATTTTCAGCTCTGTGGGAATTTCAGGTTTAAGTCCCACCATGAAAGTTCCCATCAACGCATTTTGAGGCCAATTGGAAACCATATTCATTAGTTTTTCAAACTCCTTAAGGTAATCACGAAAATGGCCCGTCTATCTCAACTTGCTTAAAGCCTCATTTGCGTCTTCAGTCTGTGACGTTCCAAATCTCTTTAACAATCCTCTCCTAAATATTTTCCATGAAATTTCATCTTCATCGCTGTTCTTTTCAAACCATCTCCACCATTGGTGTGCCTCACCATCTAAATAATAAGTCGCGATCTGAACTGCGTTGCGTTTTCATACTTTCTTGAGCTCGAAATACTGTTCTGCCTTGTCGAGCCAATTAATCGGGTCTTCCCCTATGAATTTAGGGAACTCCATTCTTACTCCTCTTGGTCGATGGTCTCGAGGCTTCTCCGTCCTACGGCTGATCGCTGATGCCTCAGACTCCTTCTCAAATTCACTCGTGGGATCAGATTCTTCTTCGTCACGGTCAGATTCATCACCATCTGGTCAGAACGGGTTGAGGTACATGGTAAACAGTGGGTCATCTGTTTCTCGTGCTTATTCATGTGAGTCCCACTCCTGCTTTCCTTCCCGACGTCGATCTGTCTTACTTGATGAACCCTCGCCCTTTCCGCCTTCAAAGTCATGTCCCTTGCGTGCTCGGTCGTTGTGACTAGAACGTCCGCCCGCCCTCTATAGTTTTGTCTCCGTATGTTGCCAAAATGCTCGTTTCCGTCATCGCTGCGTCTGTCCCGACGCCCCCATCTTGTGGTCTCGCTTGATTGTGACCTCCGATATGAAGCGATATGGTTCATATCGCCTCGCTCATCTTCTGCATCGAAGTTTCCAACGCCGACAGCCTTTGGCGGTTGGACGTCATCTCAGCGGAATCGTGATGATCGAGTTTGGCTCTGATGCCAATTGATGAAACCTCCTGCGAGGAATCCTAGAAACCCGAGTATTGATCTCGAATTAACCTAGTTGCTAGCAAGTTGCTGCAGAGATAAAACTCACAATATTCTTTTCTGTCTCTCCTCCCCTCCCTGTACACTTTCTTATACTCAAACTTAAGCCTTAACCAAATATATGAAAGGAAATAAATAATTATGGTTGACCAAATCTTTGGCATTTATGTAAACAAATCAATCAAATCAATCTTGGTGCACTTGATCTTCTTTCCTTCTTCGTATGCTTTAGTGATTGGGTGTTGATTCCCATCAAAGGGCTAACTCAATTTAAGAAAAAATAATTAATTCCATTTCATATATGATATAATGATTTTCAACCGTGTATCAATCTTGTTTTGATATATGATATAATTATTTTTAATTTGGCAGCTGATCGCCTCTTCAGCTGTTCAACCGTGTATAAATCTTGTTTTGATATTTTATACTCCCTCCATCCCGCTATAAGTTGCTCGTTGCTTTTTGGCACCGAATTAAGGTAAAAGTAAAAAATATAAGTGATGTGATGGAAAAAGTAAAAAAGTACAAGTGATGTGATGGAGAAAAGTGAAAAAGTAATGAAAATAGTATAAAAAAATATTGAAAATAATAATAAAGAAGTGAATAGTAGTTTCCAAAAAGGTAAAAAAAAAAGCAAATGAGCAACATATAGTGGGACGGATGAAAATGACAACATGAACAACTTATAGTGGGACAGATGGAGTATTATTTGGAATACGAGTATATGAAAGAGCACCATGCTATCTCTTTTTTCCTACGATCGGTTTATCCACAAGAGTGGTTTACAACTAGGTTTTTAATGAGACCAATAGGATCTTTCAATATACCCCTAATCCAGCTTATGACAAGTTGAATAAAGTTCAAATTACTTCCTTGAAATGAAAAGATTTCATGAAAATTCAAATAGTCTGATGTTTGCTATTCATCTGATGATTCAAATAAACATCAGACTAGGGGGCAACTGTTGATGAAATAAATTGATCCACGTGCTTAAGGAGGTAATTAACCAAATTCCGATTTACGTGTCCAAAAGAGTTGATCAAACATGAAGAAAATGCAAGAATGAAGCAAGTATATGATCAAACTAAGAAGATTTCATCAAAAGAGAAGGCAAACAACTTGAAGAGAGAAAGAAGAGACGAGCTTCTCCATCAATTTAGAGGAGGCGAACAACTCATTCAATGAGCTGCTCGCCCCAATCAGCTGGTCGCCTCTCATGAATTTACATAACCAACTGGTCCCCTCCTATGGAAACTTATAACCAGCTGGTCGCCTCCCATGAAGATTAATAACCAGCTGGTCGCTTCAAAGAAGAAAAATTTAACCATCTGCTCACTGCTTTGAGAGATGATCACCAAAATCTTATTTTGGTCATTTTAGCAAGCTTTTTCTTGTAATTATCCATTTACACACGTAAGGGACACATGTCGACCTCTTATAACACATGTCAAAGTCATTGCCACCACCTGCTTATGTATTTGCCTATAAATAGGCCACAATTTCAGAATAAATGCAAGATTTTGCTCTTCCTCAACGTTACTCTGCTCAAATCTTTCCAGAAACAAGATCTAGCAATTCTAGTAATCTTAATTCGAGACACTATTAGTGAAATTAAGCTGAAAAGTCATATGTAAACTTGATTTTCGATAATTTCATTAACAATTTGGCGCTAGAAGGAGGGCTCGAATCTCCGTTTGGTGGATTTTGACAAATTTCTTAAGTTACTGGAGTTGGAAGTGCAAAACAATGAATTCTGGAAAAATTGTGAAAGTTGTTCACCTGTTCGCCTAAGAAATCCTTGGAGCTGTTCGCTTGAAGGAAATCTAACTGATCGCCTGGAGTTTTAGAACTTATTGAGAGCTGTTCGCTCTAAACCTGAAAAATTGTATTAGCTGTTCGCCAGCATAAAATTGAACCAGCTGTTCACCAGCATAAAATTGAACCAGCTGTTCACCAGTATAGATTTGAACTAGTTGCTCACCCCTTAACTCAATTTTACACAAGCTGCTCACCGGAAAGCAACCGAAACCCCCTAAGATGTCTCGTGAAGTGTCTCAACCTCATACAACATCCCAGTGAAGGTACAACAACCATCCAACTCAGAAAGCACCTGCACCAGAGCAACCAAATGTGGTTCAAAATGCTGCAACAAACAGACAACAATTTGAACATATTGGAGTACCAGCTACCCAAGCCAGTCAAAACTACATGCAAGGACTATCAGAATTACTCCCGTACCCTGAAGACGTGTCTCGTACTCTGGCCATATTGAAGGTGTTGCAATAGCAGCAACAAAGGATAACAGGTCCGTCTGAGGTACGACTCGAACCAGAACAAATACGTGAACCAACTGTTCAACGTGAACCAGAGAACAAGATAGATAATGAACAAAGAGAAGACGAGAAGAACTGGGAAAATAGAAAATCACAGATCACTTGGGTCCACAAGAAAGACGGACATGGAGTGTCGTTGATGAATCCAGTCATAGTCATGGATGTAAATGGCGGTCGCCGTGACCGCCTAGGCGCTTGAAAGCCCTCGGCCGCCGACGCCAAGGTCAAATCGCCGAGAAAAATCTGTCAACATATTTGGCACTGCCGAGACCGTCTTGGCACCGCCTAGATGACCATTACTCTTCTTTTTCTAATTTTTATTTCAATTTAAAATTTAGATCTAAAATTAAAAAATAAAATTTAATTTACTAAATTACTAAAAAATGAAAGTTTAATTGAACTACTTCATAATTTATTTGTTCTATGTCGTATTATGATAGTTTTTTAACATTTTGTTGACTTTTTATTTTTTGTGATAGTTATTAATTATGTTTTAAATTTATAATTTATCTATAATGTATATTTTTATTAATATATGTTTATAAAAAAATTAATATTAATAAAAAGTAAAATAGAAAAATCTTGGCACCGCCAAGGCGGGGCTTAGGCACCGTCTAGGCGGTCTTGGTGCTTGAAGGTACTCGACCGCCCGCCGACCGCCAAGTGCCATTTGCACCCTTGGTCATAGTACCCCACAAAGTAAACCAGCGGAGCTGTGAGACTACAAGTCGCATGGAAAACCCATTTTGACTTCTCGCCCTCTGAGTGAAGTACCAGAAGCAGATCAAGGGAGGCAACGTTCGGTTCGCGAACGGTTGTGTTGGCCGGCGTTAGACAGATTAGGCCCAGAGAGAGTCCATAAAGCCATCAAGATTCCCACGAAGTCTCACCACAGTGATAGAGTGTTTGGATCTGCTCGCTTTAAGCGGGCAGAACAGTTTTTACATTCCAAGAGTGGGACTTCGGACGGAATCTTATCGTCCATGAAGAAGGCAATCGAAGACTTGCAGGCCAAGATGTCTTTACGCCCAGAAAGTCATTCAGTGCCACATATCCCAGTGTCACCCCTATCTCCATCTATTCTCTCGGCACAGATTCAGTCGAAGATCCAGTACCTGACTACGAACCTATACGAGGGAGGTTCTGATCCGAAGGTATACATTTTCAAGTACACCGACTACATGATCTCGATGGGAGCGCCTGATGCTACCCAATGTAGAAACTTCCCATTGACCTTGGGGGATCATGCTCATCGCCTCAACGGTGGTTCACATCTATACCCCCGACATCGATAACTTCATTCACTCACTTAAGCCGAGAGTTTCTATCCCACTTCTCTGGATCAGCATCATGCTTCACTTAGAAGCATCGATTGGTGAATCTTGTACAGGAACTTGAGGAGTCAGATCAACAATTTCTCAAAATATTTGTCAAGATCTTGCTTGAAGGAGAGTCGGTGAGCGAAGACACCAAAGTGATAGCCGCTATGGCTGGGTTGAAGAAAGGATCTGACTTGTGGAAGGAGATGCACGGAATTCCGGAACAAGGCCGAAATATATGTAGCAATGCAGGAGGCATTGAAGAAATCTTTGGTAGAAAACAAGGAAGCACATAAGACAACCAAGAAGGGTGGAACAAGTTATAGGACCCTGAGGAATTTGAAGTCCTTTGCCGACGAAGGCGACTACAAGGAGAAGCTGAACCAGGTTTTGACCGTGTCCGTGGACCAGGTGTATACTGCAGTCAATGGAAAGGGAATGTTGTCTGTTCCAAGGAGAATCAGAACAGATATGAACGTAATGAACTCGAGCAAATACTACGCATATCATCAAACGATAGGGCTTTTCACCAGTGAATGCAAGGATCTGTTGAGGCAGCTGTGGAAATTCTATGAAGAAGGAAAATTGTCTGAATTTGTGAAGAAACCCCTAGTAAAGAGGTCACGAGCGCCCGAAGAAAGGGCGGATGAAGAAGATAACGAAGATGATGAAAGGGCTTATCCAAGGAACCGGCGAGAGCGACTAGCTGCACCTCCTCAGCCGGGACCAGTGAGAGAGATTTTGGTAATAGAGCCAGAGGTGGGCCATGCAGGCGGATGTATAGATGGGAGGTTGTCCCCGTCGAAGAGGCAGAAGAAAGCAGAGTTGCGCGCGATCGACCAAATCAAGAAAACCAGTGCGGGACCCTCCAACAAGCCAACTACAGAGCTGACATTTTCACAGAAAGACTTGGAAATGATCATGACACCACATAATGACTCCTTGGTTATAAGCGCAATTCATGAGTACCAAAGTTCACAGACTACTGGTCGACACTGGAGCCTACACGAACATCTTGTTCAAGAACACTCTAGACCAGATAGGGGACTTCGAATACTATATTGAAGACTGTAATCATAAAATTATAGGATTCGGGGAGGCTATTACTATTCCCCTAGGAACAATACACTTGTCTGTTGAACTTGTATCGGTCGATGATCCCGATAGGAGGCTGACGAGACAGATAGACTTTCTTGTTGTAGACTAGCCATCCTCCTACAACGGGTTCCTCAACTGATCCTTTTTGCATGAATTTAAAGCTGTATATTCGACTTACTACTATTGTTTGAAATTCCCAACATCGAATGACGCTGGTACAATAAAAGGAGATCCAAATAAAGCCCGTGAATGTTTACTACAAGTAAAATCATCGGTAACACAAATACATGTAATTGAAAGTTCTCCCCAATGTACTAATCTGAGGCCTGAGACATTGAGTACTTCAAAATGAAGTAGAATCAATGGAGGTAAAAAAATATATAGAACAAGTACAAAGGATAGAACAAAATCAAGAATGTGTTAGAACCATTCCATTAGAAACGGAGTCTGAGAAGCAACCAGACGGTGAACATACAAGAGATTATCTTCTCCGCGAAGATTTCAAACCACGACTGGAAGGTGAACCGATGGAAATTGAAGACGAATTGAACATCGACAGGTCTATTTTCGATCCAAGATGGAAGAAAAAGCGAAAGCCAATGGAAGTTGACGGCCGTAAAAAAAAAAAAACTTTTATCTTTTTAAATAGGAGCATGAATGAGAATAAAAGCAAACGCAGAGTTTTGTTGGTGGGTCGCATCAAATAAAAGAGTTGATGTTTGTAAATTGTATATTTCTAATAAAGTAAGCCCATTATATTTTATTTTGGTGAAAGATGATGATATCAAATTGACATAAAAAAAAAGTATTGGGGCAAATTGACATTTTAAGAAAAGAATAAGGGTCTTGTCGGAAAAAAAAATGCAGATAATAGGGGCTAAAATGAAATTAAGCCGAATTAAATATGGGTTCTTCGAAATTTCTCTCTGTGGACTGCGATCATCCTCCTGTAACCCCTCGGACGGTGTTTTCCCCCCTCTCTCATATTGATTGCCCAGCGTTTTCCGGCCGCCGCCGCGCCTCCACCACTCGATTCCTAAAGCTCCACGGTTGTTCCGGCGTTGCCCTGCTTGCGCTGCTCTAAAGGTACTTTTCGTTCTTTGTTTTGGTGATCCTTTCACTGAATCTCAATTGCAGCGTATTCCGACCTCCTCCGCGCCTCCACTTGTAGGGTCCGACATCCGCCTTCTTTCCTACGGTACCGCCCCCTTTTCCTTTGTTTTCCCATGGATGGATCTCCGGTTCTACGCCGTGATACCTATTCCTTAAATATTAGGGCTAAAACAAACTGTGGATTTCAATATTGTTGCCAATGTTCATATCTTAAGGAAATCCAATTCTGTGCTAATTCTAATGATTTGAGTGCTCTTTCTCTTTAGATGTCAACTCTTGACGAGAGTTTGTCAAAATTTAAGAAACAGCAAGAGAAATGCCAGACAACACTCATCAAGGCCGCAGCAAAAGGAGGGTCTTCTAGAGCGACTCCATCCAAACAGGTGCCCCCAAGCAATTCAAATTTGGCCAATGCAAAGTCCCCTGCATCAGCCAAATTCTCTACCAATACTGAAAAACTTCAACAAATAAATAGCATAAGGAAAGCACCGGCAGGGGCTCAAATCAAACGTGTTATTGATTTGCTCTTTGAGGTATGATATCTTTGCCTCTCATTCCTTGCATTTGGCTCAAATATGTATCATTCAGTAGCGCTTATGCACAACTGTTTTGATTGGAATTGGATATGTTTAATGTTGGTATGACATTAGGATCTCGTATGGGGTCCAATCCAACTACAAAATTTACGATTGTATGTAGTGTTTTGTTTCCAATAGGATGTAATGGTGTATTTTAGCCTTGTGAATTGACTGCTATCGATTACATCCTGATCAGAAGAATGGGGAAACAGATACATTCAATTTGGTGTGACTTGTTGGTTAACATTTCGTCATCTGAATCTCTCTTAGATCAACATTTTCTTTTTTCTTTTCTTTTGCCATAATATTTTTTGGCACCTAATGTAGCTTGATATCTTAATTTACCTTCATAACTCTTGCAAAATCTGTGTAGTTAGTGGTTCAGTTTAGGTTATTTGTTGGATAGTGTGAGATAGCTGAGTATTGCCCAACTTACGGAAACTTATGATTTCACAGTCAAGGCAAGCCTTCACTCCAGAACAAATAAATGCAAAGTGCTATGTGGACGTAAATGCAAACAAGGCTGTATTTGACAGTTTGAAGAACAATCCGAAAGTGAGTTATGATGGGAAAACATTCTCCTACAAGGTGAGTTTGGTCATTTGCATAGACAACCAACCCATAACTGTTCTCTAGCGAAATCATCACTTCCTTCCTGCAATTTTTACTAGTTGTTTTGATTATATTTTCAGTCCAAACATGCATTGAAAGATAAGGCCCAACTTCTCAACTTAATTCGGAAATTTCCTGAGGGTATTGCTGTCATTGACATGAAAGATTCATACACAGCTGTCATGGATGACTTGCAGGTATTTTGATTATCAAACTTTGAATTATGCTACCGCTTCAAAGCCACTCGCAGTAGGTGGTCTTAACTTTACCAGGGACCGACAATTTTGTCCTCTGGTTATTTTTCGTAGGATTGTGGACTTTTCTTAGGCCTGTAACTATGTGACATAGCTAAAGAAGGATATATGTTTACTGGTCTGTAGTTAAGGACAACGGTTAGGTAATTAGCCCAATTTAACCTACATAAATAAAAATCTATTGTCCTTAATGTCTGGCCTGTAAGCATAATGTCCTTTTGCAACCCCCGAAGTTGCAGACCTGAAAAAAAAACCCTATAGGATGTGCTGAAAATGAAAAAAAACTTCAATATTGTTCAGAAGCATAACTCTGACGTTCAAACTCTTGGAGAATGCTTTGGTGATTATTAATATCTTGTAGGCTTTGAAAGCTTCAGGCCAAATTTGGCTGCTTTCAAACTTCGACTCACAAGAGGACATAGCATACCCAAACGACCCGAGAGCAATTATCAAAGTTGATGATGATTTAAAACAGCTATTTCGGGGAATAGAACTCCCTCGTGATATGCTTGATATAGAAAGGGATCTCCAGAAGAATGGGATGAAACCTGCTACTAACACTGCTGTAAGACGGGCCAAGGCAGATGTCCATGGGCCTGCTCCCAAGCCAAAGACCAAGAAGAAGAAGCACGAAATCAGCAAGAGGACCAAGCTTACAAATGCTCATCTTCCCGAACTCTTTAAAAATCTCAACGTCCCAGGTTCTTGATAACAGATGGGCCTCCTAAGACATTCAGATATATGTATTGGGGAGTTCTTGGTACCGTTGCTGAGCAGCTGCTACGATATACCGAAGCATCATAGATGGGATGATGTTGATTCTGAAATTGAGGTTTGAGGTGGATTGAATCTCACTTTTGCCAACAATTGAGTATTATATTAAAATGAAGAGATATTTGGTTTCGTATGGGAGTCTATTATGCAGTTTGTATGCACTTGGAAAAAAAAAAGATTTTCAATTTATAAATGAATTCTGTTTCTTTCAAATTTAGGTAGAGTATTATGAACGCTTTTTCCACCACACATTATTAAAACCATTGCTTGTAAAAAAGTAATTCTGCTACTTTAAAAATTAATATTATTGCTGGTAAAAAATATTATTATTGTCTAATGATGTAGGGTGCATAAGTTGTACATATATATTTTTGTATGGAATTGCAATTGAAAAAGAAAAAGGAAAAAATAGGAAGAAATTACAAAATTGAAAGGTCGTAAATTTGTTTGTTAGTTTCATAGCATTCAATTATGGATTAGAAATAATAATGGGAGGCAGGGAACTGTTGGTGCCAATTGATGAAGTATGGTCGACATATAAGACCAAGTGCTCGACTATCAAATTAAAAAGAGTGTTTTAGAAGGTAAGCATATAATCAAACACGGAATATGAAAAAAACTATGAAAAAATACCTTAATACAAATATAGTAGGGGTCGTTTGTTATGATTGATTAAATTTGTAATGATATAAAATCATGAGAAATATTTGACTTGTAACTTAATATTATAGTTTGTTTAGTAGAAAAATAATACGAAAGTCCATTTGTTACGTTTGAAAAACTAGTGTTCTAAAAGTCACTAGTCGCTAGTCGGTCGGACCACTAGGGTCTAGCGACTAGTTCCCGACTAGTCGGAAACGCTTAAACGATAAATATAATTAATTATTTAATAAATTAATACTACATTACACATAAAATAATAATAAAAAGCTAACATAACCACCTTTAAAAATTATAATTGTAAATGATAACCATGAAACTCCAAAAAAAATAAAGTCATAATTTAAAATCCAAAAAATGACAAAAAAAATCGAAAAAAAAAATTATTTTACATAAATCGGCGCCTAGTCGGCTATTAGTCGGCAAGTCGGCCACTAGTCGGCAAATCGGTTGTTTAGTCGGTTTAAATTAGTCGGCGTCTAGTCGGATCTAGACACCGATTACTGCTCCAGACGTTTTTTTTCGCCGATTAGGGGTAAAACGGGTCGGCCAAGGACCGACTAGCGCCTAGTCGGCCGACTTGGCCGTTTTTAGAACAGTGTGAAAAACAGAGATAGTGAGGAATAATTGGTGGTATTATGAATACATCATATGGGGTGGGATTACATGTCCCTAGAAGATGGAAAATATATTGCGGGCTTTGCTTTTTAATCGGGCTCAGTGTAAATCTTATCCATAAAAACAAACAATGTTAAAGGAGTAAATCATATCCCCTCTTTTCACATGTAATAAATGGGGTCCAAGTATTTTCTTTATAGTAGTTTTCATTCAATAAAATATCAACTATCTCATAAAAAGATAATGGCAAGCTATAAGTACAGTAGAAAAATAAATTAAAGTCCATGATAATTGGGTCCAACTTAAAATAAAAGAAAACCAGTAACTCAAAAAGATAAACTAGTCACATTTATGATTCCACTTTTCCATGAAGGCTAAGTTGTGTTGTTTCTATCATCCTTCTTGGGTTTACTGTATATTCTGAAGAAGATATTAATTATTTATGCATATTTTTATATTAGTAATAGTATATATAAACAATAATACTTATTATACATAATAATATTATAACTATAAATGAACTCGGTTCATAGGAGACATACTCTATATCTAATTAGGGACAAATTTTTTAGACAAATAGTTACTCTCTTTTATTAGAAAATAATATTTACTATTTTTCTTTTTCTTTTTAACTTTAAAATATGAATTTGAAATGGTCTCATATGATTTAAATTTGCATTAATCATGTGTTTATTAAGTGCATTGCATAATTCAAATACATTATATTAATTATTTTTGAAAAATTATACATTTAATTATTAAAAAGTGCATTTAAAAAAATGGTTTTCAACTGGATAGGAATAATAAATATAATTTTTTATAAATATATCTACGCTACACAGTACATTTAGTGCAGAAGAAATTTGAGTAATCTCATGCATAACCCAAAAAAAATAATAATATATGAAAAATCGATTTGACGTTATTTATGTAAATTTTTGCAAGATGATGAGCAAGGCAAATGGGCAGAAGTAAGAAATATGATTAGGCGCCAATGGAAAGCTCCTCCATTTAAATTTCCCGTTTTACAGCGTCCACCCATTTCTAATTCCGCCAACGCCACCAAATTTCAATCCCCAAACACAAGACGCTGAGTGAATGTGAAGATCTGACAATGCAGGTTTTGACTCCATATACTATACCTCTTACCGCACGCCATGGCAGCAGAACCCTAGCCTTTTCGACCTCAACTTTCAGATTAAGGACGAATTTTACTTGGAGCCACTGCGGTAGCTTTTATGCAATTTCTTTACCTTCCCTTCAGTGAATTTACTTCTTATTTCGCCTGTTTGAAATTCAGCCATCAGTTTCCTTGTTTGTAGATGCGACAGGAAAATTATGCCATTGGGCAAAGAAGGAAAATAGGACTGTAGTTTCAGCTGTTGAGGATGGAAATTCGGCTACTGGCATCCAGAGAATGAGGTCATTCGGTTTACGCTATGATTTTGCATTTCCTGGATTTAATTTTGTGATTCGGAGTAATAATTTTTGTTTTGTTCTCTAAGGGGGGGGGGG
>JAPKLY010000105.1:871210-924612 GCA_026898435.1 Prunella vulgaris
CCCCCCCCCCCCCCCCCCCCCCCCCCCCCCCCCGTTTTCAAGCTACAGATGTTTTCTTTCCCCTCTAAAAGCAAATGTCATAAAGATTATGTACTAGTTTTATACATTGAATATCTTACTTTGTTTTAATGAAATGTGATGCATCCTGGAAACAACTCACATGATGTTCAGGGATAGCATTTCTTTCACCATCTATCAAAGTCGTATAGCTTCAACTGTTTGAAAATGTAGGTCTTTCACTATATTCTAAAGACAAATTAGTTCAGGAACTGTATCATTTTAAATTTTGTATTACTATTGCGGTATTGCCTGATTTGCACATCATATGCATGTATATATTGCTGAAGCCTGAAAGAGACTGAGAATCCAAACTGCGATTTTCTTTTTCTCATAGTTCCATATTGTGAATGTGGGGGTAATGTTCTTTTTACTTGTATTGTAAGGGAATGATAGAGAGGATGTCTTCTAAAAGTTCATCCTTAAGGAACTGGATGCAAAAAATTGTAACACGTGATATAGTTCCTTTGCCGTAGTACACATTTTTATTGTGAATCAACTCTTCGAACTTCCATGCATAACTACAAATCAGCAGAACATAATATCAAAAATAAATACTGGTGCCCTGTTTCCAATAATATTTACTTCACATCAATCTTATCTAACTTTAGTACTCCTATCTGAGAATGAAATTTTTATCGAATCCTTGGAAAAGTGCTTAGGCTGTTATATTGTAGCTAAGGGTTTTCTCACACAATTCATGAGGAATCTATTAGAGTTTTTAAACTACTCAAGTAAGTATGGTTTTTGCTCTGACTGTTTTACCATTGATGATAACTACGTAACTTTAGCATTTGCAACCATTTATTTTAGTCATTATGAGGACTGCTTTTTCCCAGTTTCAATGAGTATGTATTTCTCCAAGCAGAGATAAAGATAACTGTCTTTACCTTATACTTATTTAATAAGCTGCAAATTATCATGATTGCCAACTTCAGTTAATATTTCTTCACTGATTACACAAATTATTTTAAAACTTTTAGAAAGTTAAGTAACCATATTTTTCATTAAATTTAGGGACCTTATTCTGATTTTTGCAGAAAAGTTGTTGAGCATATATGCCTGTATAAGGCCAAAAAAGATTTGTCCAAAGAGGAAGAAAAAGACATGCTGGATTATCTTTATACAACTCAATATCAGATGCGTGGCATCATTGCCATATCATTAGGTGATCTTTGTGACACTTATGCTTTAACAAAGGTCTAGGTTGCACAAAGCATGGTCAATTGTTCAACTCTATATGATGGCAACTCATTGTAAAACTGATTGATTCACTGTTGCAAAATTCATTTTTATTACTTAATATATAGTTACACTGTTTTTAACCTGCTAAGAATCAAATCCCTGAAACTTCGATTGCATAATATCAAAATGAGTATCTGTTAATTGTTGCTGTATCAGTGATTTCACAAGAGTATGTTAGAGGCTTATTAGCCTATAGGTTCTTATGCATGGACTGTCCAAATCATTTGTCCTCGTTTCTCCAGCTCTTCTTACTTGTCTAGGCATGAAGCTTGATGCTTCATTTGAAAAAAATTGGCATAATGCGTTAACAGGTCCCTAGATTATTTACTTCTCTTTGATAATTTCCAAAACAATTTTTATTTTTAAAATTTCTTTAAGTATTTACAAGCTCCTCCAGATGAAAAATGACAGAATTTATTGATTCATTGTAATGGTCCGGTTAGTACATGCATTAATTTTATTAATATCAAAATGTGTCTTGTGGATTAATTCTTTAGCTGATACATTCGTATATAAATAAAATAAAGCTACATGTATATTATTTACTGAGATCATTTAGGTGAATCAAAATTTTCATCTCAAGGGAGCTTGTGAAATAAAAGTTTGATAATTAGATGGCTTTTTAAGACAGAAAAAAAGTTTCGGAACCTATGAAAACATTATTTAATAATTCAGAGAACCTTTGATACATTATCCCAATAAATTTTCTGGCTTGCTCTAAATAAAATTGCTTAAACAGTTGTTTATTGCCTCATGGTTTTTGATGCCTCTTCCGCTCTGCGGTTTTCAGATGAGAATGGTTGTCTTATGTCCTCCAGATATTGTGCTTAGTCATGTTCGTGATAAACTTATGCCTCTTTAATTTCATTTTCAGTTTAGTTCTTTGTGCCTTTGCTCTGGTTTATACGCATTTAAGTATTTGATAGTTTATTTAAAGTAAATATGACTCTATGCGTCTTGTCGGTATACAGGTTGGATAATGTGAACCATTATCCAGTATCTTCCTCTGAAGAATATATAAGGAATTGTTTGACTTGTGTAGGGCGTATTTCTGATCAAAATCCCGAACAATATACCCATGCCATCTTTATGCGTTTCCAGGCAAAAGACGACCTTGCCAAGTTCTATGAAAACCCTTTTTATATGCAAGTTCTTAAGGAACATGTGATGCCTTACTGCCATGTATGCTCTAACATGTAAGCACCAATACCTTATGTTATTTATCTCTCTGCTAATACCATAATTTATATTGCATACAGGATTTTATAAATTTAGATTATGAATCTGAAGTAGAAGATGATATACTGCCAATATTTCGGAAGGGTGAGGTCAGTAGCCGCAGTCACACTCATTTATTAATAGAAACAATTAATTGCATAAAAAATCAAGATATTTTCATGTTACTAGCATATGTTTGCAATTTGACGCACTACATTTCAAAGTATTGCTTTTTCTATCATATGACTATTCTTCAGCAAGCCCTAAAAAATTAAGGTTGGGATTAAATTGAAACAATAACAAAAGGTTGTGATTAAACTGAAACAATAACAAAAGATTGTGAAGTCATTTGTTTGTAATTTAAAATAAAAAAACCCCAGCTGCCACACCAGCATAGTATGCCAGAAAATAGTCATGTGACATTTGCAAAATGAAGAGGTCATGTATCAAATTGTGACTTTAAAAAATATATGTTGTAATTGAGCAAAATAGATTGTGAATTTTTTTATGTAATTAACTGTAGTAGAAATGCTGTGATTTATGTTTCCCGTCCAAGTAGTTCTATGACTTTGTGTTGGTCATCTTGGTTTTCTTTTTCAAATAAATATGTACAATTCATCACAGGCATGAAATAATTTTTCTAGCAGGAGTTTAACTATGGAGTCGAGCTCGTGCTTCTTTTAGCATTTATTAGGAGTTCTCTGTGTGGACCTGCTGAAGATGCGATGACTTCTCTAGCAAACCTGACAACGCAATTCCCCTCTTTGATTGTTCAAGCTACCAAAGGTGTATTTTGAGATTCTAAATATCTTTGCTGATTCTTAGGAACTAGTTAGGGGTTATATATTCCTGCCGTCAATCTCACGCACATGCTTTTTATCTATGTGCAGTATGGATTTCAGTTTTCTACAGGATATTATTATGCTGTACTTGTGTTATTCATAATCATATTATATGATATTGCATGAATTTCAGGTGCAAATATAAATACAACCAATAATGAATATACTCATGCGGTAGTAGTGCGATTTCGGTCACGTGAGTTACATATCTTCTTCTGAAAAAAGTAGTTCTATTTCATAATTGCAGACCAATAACTGTTTTTGCTTATACAGTGGATGCCTTCAAGATATTCATGAACAGTTCAGAATACATTTCTGTAAGAAGCTCTTTACTCATTAAATGTGCTTCACATTTTGCTTATGATTTTTTCTCCTCTCATTTCTTCCAAATTTCTATGAAGTACTACTACTCTTTTTTCCATTGATATGCACTTAAACAATTGGGATAACGCAGATGTGGGAATCTAAATTCCAGCCCATTATCCAAAAGGCTCTCTCTCTACATTTTTCTGTAGATCCTGTGGGCACTGAGCTTATGTAGCAAGGTTCGTTTCCTTCATTCCCTCTCCTACAAATCGGATGCGGATATTAACACATACTGATCTGCTTAACACATCCACACGTACTACTTTCTTTTAGTACCTTTAAACACAACTATAAAGTGGGTGCATAAAATAATTATGTAGGTTTTAATAACACGGCCCCTTCAAATATTCTAACATCATTTTGCTGTGAAACATGTAATCATCACCCCATGATGTAATGCAGGATCTTGTACAAGACATCAATTCTTTAGGTCTTACATTCAAAGAGCAGGCAGGCAGGCCACCAGGTCACATGGCAACACATCTCTTTATGTTTTCTTGCAACTTGGCATTTCCTCCCAAAAAAAAAATTGTTTGCAGAAGTGGTCTTGCGTGAGACCGTCTCACAATCTTATTCTGTGAGATAGGTTTATATATGACCCACATAAAGCACAAACCATCCTAACTCCTTCGTTTTCTTAATAATATTTTGTTAAATCGAGCTCTATCTTACAAACTCATTTCGTGAGACTATCTCACATGTCTTTGTCTTGTTTACAGGTTTTATCTTGATTGTTTCAGGATTAGTGCAGGAGAAGAGCTTCTACGAGTGGGTTTGTCGATACATGTAGTATTAACTATTTATTAAAATAAATACGTCTGATTAATTTTATCCAATTGTAGCATCTAAATGAAGTTGGTTGGAGAGAGGTTGATGCATATATTGGCCTTATTTGAAGACTCTGAGCTGATTCATTCATGAATGTGGTGGGGAATAATTGTGTGAAAACATTTAATAGGTGTAGGTATTTGTTCGATAAGAACAACTGACATTCTGTATACTATTACATACCTGAAGTAACTATGCTTAATTAATATATTTGGATTGGTTTTATGGATCAAGTTTTTAAATTCACAAAACAGAAAAATCAAGGGAAAATTACAAAATGGTTTACAAAATTGACAAAAAATATAAATTAGTTATGTGTAGAAAAAAATTACATTTCTGTGTAGAAAAAAATTACACTTCTTCTGTGCAGATATTGTGAATTAATTTGTAAATATAATCACTTTTTTAAACTATTATTTTAGTCACCCAAAAATCAATACAATGTTATCGGGCATATAGTAGTTCTAAAGAAGTGAGAATCACACTTCATTGCTGAGAAAAACAAAAAAAAAACAAAAACGAGCAAGACTTGTATGAAGATTTTTCATGCGTGGGTATGGCACGTTACTCTTTTTCAAATTTTATCATACTCGATGTTTTAGAAGCAGACAAAAATTTGTATGAGCCCGAGTTCACGGTGAACTCGGATTCTCAAATATCAATGTCATGTGTATACACTATCACCGTTATGTATATTTACTATCACTGTTATGCATATATACTATCATTGTTAAAAATCAAGTATATTTTTATAATAGTGATAGTATATATGAATAACAATGATAGTGATTACACATGACAGTGATACGAGTTTATGTGAACTCGAGTTCACAAGAGACCTACTCTTAGAAGTATTACTATGGTCCTCCATTTCAAAATTATCTTTATATTTTTATTATATTTCCCTCACGAAAAATAATAAAATCTGATTATAAACTTGGAATGGAAGGAGTGCTACTTTCATCTCAAGTTAGTTTTTATACTTTTATTATTCACCCGTAGGTAGAATTACATTTATATATTGTATTTATTATAATTATATAATAATTGTTGGAAAAATTTGCTAATAATGATGATTATGTGGTTGATTTAACACAAGAATTCTTCCAAATAATAATTAAAGATAATTTGAGAGCTGGATAGAAAGAGAAAGTAATAGAAGTATTTTTCTTCTAAATGAACCTAGAGTCTGAAAAATGGGTACAACAAATCTATATATATATATATTTGCACGTGATGCTGTGTCATTGTTTTAGCTTAACTAGCTTAATTAAATGACAAATGACCTAACTCTTGTCATTTTTGCCACCTTATATGCACTAATTACATTTATCAAATGACTAATATGCCTTTATTTTAGGATTTTTTCTAGCTGTTGTTCCCTACTATAGGTAGGACGAGCTCTGCATCCTTGTGTTATTAGGGGCCTTGTTGTTGTGTTGAATGGTGAGTACGTAGCCTCCGTAGGTGACCTGTATCCCTTGTGAGGGGCGAGCTACTTTCCCACTTAGTAAGGTAATTTGTCAATGAGTGAAGATGTAGATGGTGACTGAGGCGAACTACTTGGCGAGCTAGCTGGCGAGCTATTTTGTCTTAGTTTTTGTTTATTTTAATTAACCCTCATTAGCTCGTTTAATAGGCCACCTATCAACAATAAAATTTGCGATTGAAAGATTAACCTTTATTATAAAATTTAATCTTTCAACCAAAATAATAGATACAATGTATAATTGGGGGCCTTGGGATTAAAGATTTGGAGTGTTTTAATAAAGTACTACTTGGGAAATGGATTTGGTGATTTTATAGTGAGAAGGGGAGTTTATGGGCACGTATTATTGAATCTAGGTGGGGATCTTCTTGGGGTATAGGATTAGAAAATGGGGGGCCGGGAAGAACGGTGAAACCAAGAGGATGGTGGGGAGAGATACTTAAGGTGGCTGGTGTAGGACAAGAGGATTGGATTTTCTCGGGAATTGAAAGAATAATTGGGGATGGTAGGGACACAAGCTTTTGGGAAACACGATGGGCGGGGAGAGTTCTTTAAAGGCTAAATTTGGTAGATTGTATAAGTTGAGTCTCAACAAGGGTAGTAAAGTGAGTGAGATGGGGACTTGGAGGGGTGGAGAGTGGGAATGGGGATGGGCTTGGAGGAGGAATCTATTTGATAGGGAAACTATTATTCTTAATGAATTGATTGAATTAATCAACAGGTATCCTTTACAGCGAGGAGTGGAGGACAAGTGGAGGTGGAACAAAGAGAAACAAGGGATATACACGGCAAGGGGAGCATATGAGTGGTTGCTGAATCAAAAGTTATATAATAACAATGAAGAGGTGGAAGAGTTCAAGCTATTATGGAGCAATTGGACACCAATAAAAGTTCAAGTACATGCTTGGAGAGTGATGCGGGGAAGAATTCCAACAAAAATGGAACTTCAAAAGCGTGATTGTCTTCCAAATCAAGTAAGCTTGAATTGTGTTTTATGCAACAACGATTTTGAGACAATCAATCATATCTTCTTCGAATGTCATGTGAGTTATCAAGTGTGGATGAAATGTATTAATTGGCTAGGCTTGCATACTGTCTTACCATCTCGTCCTTCTACGAGCCTACTGTTTTTTAGCAGTCTATTGAATGGCAAGGTGGGGAAACAATTTGCAATGAGTATTTGACTATGTGTTATTTGGGTCATTTGGAAATATAAAAATGCTGTCATTTATCAAGGTGAACAAACTGTAACACAAAAGGTGATTGAAGAGATTAAAGGTAGTCTTTGGACTTGGATGACGGAAAGGGCTAGAAAATTTCCAAATGCAACCACTGCAGATTGGACAGAGAATTCAATAAAAGTCTTAGGATGTTGAAAGGAATAGGTGTTTGGAACAATTTACAATTTATATTTTTCTCCTTTTCATATGGGAGTTTGGTGTAAAAAAGAAACACAATGTCTTTTCTGCTAGGGTATGTCTCATACCCAAATAAATTCTTTCTTCTGATAAAAAAATAAATAAATACAATGTATAATGCAATCTCATTTCTGACGAATAAATAATGAAGGTGTAAAAACTGCTCTAATGTTGGTCCCTAAAGAAGACTTTGAGTCTTCTTATTTTGAAAACAGCTGACTTTACAATCAGTTGAGTGCGCAGTGATTTTGTGTGCGGAAACGTTTTAAATTAAATCCTTTTAATGAAAACCTTTTATTTAGTGCAGCAAGTAGGAGCAATTAAAATAAAGCAAGTAAAAGACACGAGATTTATAGTGGTTCGGACCAACTGTCCTACATCCACTCTCCTCAAACCAAATTGGACTTGAGGGACTATCTACTCACTTACTAACTTCCTTCCTTACAACTTTCAAGAGAAAACTCTCTTACAACTCTTGTTAGTGCACACTTGCATCTAACTTCTAGACTTCTACAAAGTCTTTACAAATGATAAATAAATATGTAGGGTTGTGTGAGTACAAAGAGAATTGTGTAGCGATTCTACTTGTTGATCTTGTGTAAAACTTATTTAAATCTTCTCTATGGTACTCATATTTATAAGTGTCAAATACTAGCCGTTAGAGTTGACTAGAATTTGAAATCCCTATAAATATGTAATCAATCAATCAAAGTGATTGATTGATTCTTGATCTCCAAGTTGATATCTTTCCATCTTGGCTTTGATCTTCAATCTAATTGACTTGATTTGATTGCCTATGATTCTGGAAATCTTCTAGCCGTTATTGCGATCTTGTCCTCTTGACATGATTGACTTTCTATAAATAGATCTTCTATGCAACAGCTTCAGACGACCTCAGCTGCTGTTGGTGGTCCTCGTCTGATATGTTCAGGGCTCAGCTGGTATGTTGAGTCATAGCTGTCCTGAACGTGTCTCAGCTGATCTGGGTGCTCCTCTGCTGATTTTGTCCTCGTCTGATTTTGGCACCTCAGCTGGTCTGACATTAGCTGATCTGGACCTCAGCTGATCTAACCTCAGCTGATCTGACATCAGCTGACCTGACATCAGCTGATATCTAGCACCTCAGCTGACCTTCACCTAAGCTGACCATCCTTAGCTGATCTGACCTCAGCTGATCAGCTGACCTCCCATGATCATCTGGTTTTAATGGCATCAAAACATAAGGGATTTCCCAACAATTTCCCCCTTTTTGATGATATTAAAACCCAAGGAAGATTGATCTTTCTCCAATCAGCTGATGTTCCCCCTTAAACAAATCTCAGCTGATTTTCCACCTAAGTGTAGGCCTTCCCCCTTAGTTGGGTAGATGTTTGCGTTTGGATCTGTTCATCACACTCAGCTCATCTGATATCAGCTTTTTATTTGATCTCCTGAGCCGGTGTGTACCTGAAAATAAAATCAGGCAATAGGTACCCTACTGGGTCCTGGAGGGTCAGGAGGCAGTTCTTTAGGGATCCATAGGAATAGGTCATCCTTATGAGGCTTAGGAGACCTTATCCATCTCTCATATTTATCAACAAAGACAATCTCCTTCAGAGGGTTTCTCTTAGGAGGATGTCTTAGAACACCAGGTCTTGTGATCTGATTATAAGGGTACGTCCTGCTAGAGCCTTTGAATGACTCATAGACAACAGCCTTAGCTGATTGTGCAGGTTTGGGTGGTACTTTAAATGTAACCGAGGATGGAGAAGGGTTCTGCTTGGACTTGCCCTTCTGGGATGGTCCAGGCTGATCCCTCCTCATCTTATTTTTCCCTTTTTCCTTATTATCAGCTCCTTGAGCCTGTTCCTTTTTCTTCCCTTTAGAGGACTTAGGGAAGCCAACACCTCTTTTGTCATGCTCTTGTTGAGAGGAAGCAGTTATAGATGACATTGCATTATGTGCATTGGTCAGCTGATCCAATTTCAACTTGAGCTGATCCTCTTTTTCTTTGGTCTGTGTATGTTGTTTAAAGAGTTCATCGAACTTAACCTTTAATAGCTTGTGTTCCTCTTCCAACCCAAGATTTTCAGCCAGCAGCGTAGCTACCAACTGTTCCTGTTCCTCACATTTGACTCTTAAGTCTTCTGACTCTTGAGTCTGTGAGGAAGTGGGTTCAGCTGATAGATCAGCAGACTGACCTTTCTCGAGGGTCAGCTGAGAGACTTCAGCTTTTAGCCTTGAGTTCTCCTCTTCTAGTTTAGCACATACACTTAGAGAGGATTGGAGATCTGAGAGCAGCTTCTGCATCTCAGACTCCATAGAATTGGTAGAAGAGCAAGATGAGCTAACAGAGGGGGTTTTAGCTTCTACATCTTCTGTGTCTGCCATGAGACAAAAATCCTCTGATGATGGTGAATCAGCAGTGGAGATGTATTCCTCAAAATCTTGAATAATCTTGTTCATCTCCCCTTCAAAATTCACACCAAAGTTGTAAGACATAATTCCTGCAAAATGTGCTAGGAGAAATAACACACAAGGATTTTTCAAAAGGATTTTGGATCTGCCCTGGTGACCACCTAAAGCTTCTCAAGCTGTGGCCGTTAGGACACACAGCTCTGATACCACTTGTTGGTCCCTAAAGAAGACTTTGAGTCTTCTTATTTTGAAAACAACTGACTTTACAATCAGCTGAGTGCGCAGTGATTTTGTGTGCGGAAACGTTTTAAATTAAATCTTTTTAATGAAAACCTTTTATTTAGTGCAGCAAGTAGGAGCAATTAAAATAAAGCAAGTAAAAGACACGAGATTTATAGTGGTTCAGACCAACTGTCCTACATCCACTCTCCTCAAACCAAATTGGACTTGAGGGGCTATCTACTCACTTACTAACTTCCTTCCTTACAACTTTCAAGAGAAAACTCTCTTACAACTCTTGTTAGTGCACACTTGCATCTAACTTCTAGATTTCTACAAAGTCTTTACAAATGATAAATAAATATGTAGGGTTGTGTGAGTACAAAGAGAATTGTGTAGCGATTCTACTAGTTGATCTTGTGTAAAACTTATTTAAATCTTCTCTATGGTACTCATATTTATAGGTGTCAAATACTAGCCGTTAGAGTTGACTAGAATTTGAAATCTCTATAAATATGTAATCAATCAATCAAAGTGATTGATTGATTCTTGATCTCCAAGTTGATATCTTTCCATCTTGGCTTGATTGATTCTTGATCTCTAGATTGATATCTTTCCATCTTGGCTTTGATCTTCAATCTAATTTGACTTGATTGATTGCCTATGATTCTGGAAATCATGTTGCTGTGATCTAGTCCCCTTGACATGATTGACTTTCTGCAAATAGATCTTCTATGCAACAGCTTCAGACGACCTCAGCTGCTGTTGGTGGTCCTCGTCTGATATGTTCAGGGCTCAGCTGGTATGTTGAGTCATAGCTGTCCTGAACGTGTCTCAGCTGATCTGGGTGCTCCTCTGCTGATTTTGTCCTCGTCTGATTTTGGCACCTCAGCTGGTCTGACATCAGCTGATCTGGACCTCAGCTGATCTAACCTCAGCTGATCTGACATCAGCTGACCTGACATCAGCTGATATCTAGCACCTCAGCTGACCTTCACCTAAGCTGACCATCCTTAGCTGATCTGACCTCAGCTGATCAGCTGACCTCCCATGATCATCTGGTTTTAATGGCATCAAAACATAAGGAATTTCCCAACATCTAAGCATAAAAGTAATATCAAAATAATACAAAATATCTTTTCATACATTTTTTTTTGTAAAGAAAAAAGTTCTTCTCAATTATAATGGAAAAGAATTACATGCCCTGAACTAATTAATGATCATGATTTCTCTATAGCATATGTAACATGTTGAGTTTTATAATATTATTCCATTGTCAAATTATGTCAAATAATTAAAAAATAAAATTAGCTTGAAATAGCACATATATATTTTAATTAATTTACTTATATAATAATTATTCATACATTAACCAAAACAAAAATGCTAACCTTTGAACTTTAAATTTAAATAATTATATCCCAAAATCTTCAAATAAAATTTGGTGAATCCTCAAAATAAAATAATTGGGAGAAAAATTAAAATAAAAAAATCTACCTATTTTGACATAAAATAATTAAATACCCTTCTTAAATAAAATCTAATCTAGATGAAGTTTAAAATTAATAATTATATATACTGTAATAACAACTTATGTGAAAATATATTTTATTAATACTGTTGATAGAATTTCTTAGTCGTGTTCGTTTATGTGGCTTTATAACGGATTAATTCTACCAAACAATAATCTTATGATTTGTGTTCTTGGATATAATATGAAGGGGGAGAGTAGAGAGTTTAGAGAGAGAAATATTGCAATAGGTGTTGTATTGATTATTAGAGAGAGCCCCTTGATCAGTACAAGAGAGGTCTTATATATAGGTGTGCCAGTGTGAGACGGCACCTTACGAGCCTATATGGCTTCCGGTGTTGACGAGGGTCCGTAACCCTCGTCTTGGTCCCTTACACTGCTCCCTATGTTGTGCCTCGTCCTACTATAATGCCTTAGACTAGATGTGCCTCATTAAAAATCTCGCCGTAAACCACCCTTGTGGATAAACCGGAGGGAGGGAAAAAGAGCGCACCATCGGGGTCCTATAGACTATCATGCGAGCTCATAGGCGAACTCGGAGATGAACACTCGGGCGAGCTTAGAGATGAGCACCTGGGCGAGCTCAGAGGTGAGCACCCAGGCGAGCTCCTACGATTTGGTGCCAGGGGGTGCGCTTGGCACTCTGGCGAGCTCACGGGCGACCTCCTAGGTGATATCTTGATTCCCCGATTTGCCTCGAGTAGCTCGCCCATCAACAATTGCCCCCCAGCTCGCCTTCATCATGACTCGTGGCATGTGTGGGCGAGCTGGTATGCGAACTCTCGGGCGAGCTCCTGCAAGGCGATCTCTCGAGCCGATGCGGGTGGAGTTCGAGGCGTCGCACACGTGCCCATAGGTGTCATTTCCCGCGCCCCTAAAAATAAATTTTCAACTTCTTTGCAAAAAGGTCCCTGGTCTTTCAGGAATTTCGAGCTCGCGCCCAACGTCTATAAATAGGCGAAATCGAGAAAATTCCTCACTTTGCTTCTTCACTTCTCAGAGCGCATTTCTGACGATCATTTCTCTGCTTCAGACACGTCTCCGAACATCTCCCAAGGTAGAAATCCGGATTTTTCTTCTTTCTTGTTTCAAATTCTTTTTGTTGAAAACCGAAACTTTCCGGCGACGCCTATACCATGTCTGAGAATTCTTCGAGTCGCATCCCTCCGAATCATGATTTGGGAAAAGGACTAATGACCGATGACTGCCCACACCCCCAAGCGGCACCTGTGATCATCTCCTCGGGCTCCGGGGCGAGCTCTGAAACTTTCCCGGACAGTGGCGAGCTCCTGGGGTCAGTTCGCTCTGACTCTGGGGAGCGGGCCACTAATTCTGGTGAGCAATCCCCACTCCGCGAGCTCTAGGACTACTCTGAGCGAGCTCCCGGGGGAGCCGTGGCCCTAGTCGAAGAAGAGGTCACCGAGACCGATACCCGGGAGGAGGTCACCGAGGTTGGGGCCGATGATATTGCTGGCGAGCTAGCCCGCGAGGTCGACGAAGAGGTCGGCGAGGATATAGGGACGGAGGTCACTTATGAATATCTCCGTTTCATCGACTTTCCCTTTCCCAAGCTTCCGGAACATCAAATCTCCGCCGAGGTTGTGAATGAGTTCGACTGGGATGAATATGTGAGAGCCCACGGGGTGAGCTTCCCCTTACCCCGGCGAGCTCCGATCCGAAAGACCGCTGGAAAATCCGATATCAAGGCAAACAGGGTGGAGAGCTTCGTCAGCGAGTTTGCCCTCCCGGATATTCGAAGGCGGTTCCACATTCTGTTGGATATATTTATGTACGCCGCTGAGGAGAAAGAGCGAGCCGACCTCCCCCCTGCCTGACTCACAGCCATGAACTATCACACTCTGAAGGCCGGGCTCACCCTCCCCCTTCACCCTATTATCGGGCAGTTACTGGCGGACACGGGCCTCGCCATTACACAACATACTCCGAACGCATGGAGCAATCTCTTGGCAGCTCTGACCGTTTTCGGTCTCGAGGGCTATGAAAATCTGCTGAGCACGGTGGAGATCAGCGAACTCTTCAATGTGATCCGACAAGTGAGGGAGGGGAAAGGATATTACTCTTTCCAAGCTCGCCCGGGGGGCAAATTCTTAGGCGACCTCCCCAATAAAATCTGGGACTGGAAGGAGCAGTTCTTCTTTATTAGGGGAGACTGGCGAGCTTCTAATGGTCATGGAGGGCGCATCCCTACTCCCGAGACTTACGGGGAGGCGAGCTGTAGGTGGTATTCCTTAGCGTGTGTGCGTTGGATTAGATTACTGACCTAATATATCTTTTTACAGGTTTGAAGCGCCACAAGTCGAGCCGCGGGAAGCTGGAGATTTCAATTGGCTTCGAGTTCGTACGGACAGTGTGTTGTCTGCGAGAAAAGAAAGATCGCGAGATCGAACATTTGTGCCAGCATCACTGCCGCAGGCTCGCCGGCCTCATCACCTCGCTGCTCAAGGTTTTAAACTTTTCCATTATGAAGTTCCCACTGCTCGCTGCCTCATACGTTGAGGTCGCCGGATTTACTTGATCATTTATTGTGCAGGTGTAGGTCCCGCTGCCGAGCTTCCGTCCGTTGAAATTCCCGAAGCCTACCACTTCCTAGCTCGGCAGCTGGGGATGGGTATACCTCGTCCGGGGAGGGAAGGCATCCCCTCGGGAGCGGTTTTGGACGCTATGAAGAAGCTGGAGCTCGCCAAAGCCGCTGATAAGGCTGGGGGCTCTGGCTCTCAGAGGACCTCGGCGCCTCCCCAAACAAAGGAAAAGGTCGCCAGCGCTAAGAAAGGGGCGGGTCGAGGTTCGGACCTTGAACGGGGCACCCAACCCCCTCCACTCCACCAGACGAGGCGAGCTCTCCACCGGGGGGATGGCTCGCGAGTAAGTGAAGAAGAAGCTCGCCCCGCCAAGCGAGTTAGGACTGAGGGCGACTCCGGATCAACCCCCGCAGGGTCAGGGCGAGCTCTCGCTTCTCAACCTTCCCAAGCGCCTCCAACTCCTCAGAGTGCGCCCTCGCCGTCTTCCTACGGGGTCCCTATTCGGGATGATACCCTTCTCGGGCTCAACCCTGATAGGTTCGGGTAAGTGGGCGACCTCTTTTGAAGTTGTAAGCCATTGTGATTTTCATGATTTTTGCTAACTGATTCGAGCATGTGCAGGTATACACCCGCCGAGCTCCCGCAACGACCTCAATCTCTTCACACCGCCGAGCAGTGCAAAGCCCTGAGCTCGTCAAGGGATCTTCCAGAGGGGTCAGCTCGCCGGATATTACTGAGGCCCCCAAGTACCTCTCTGCCTCGGAGCTCGCCATGATCGAGAGGTAAAAGCCCGCCGACAAGGCGAGGTTGGCGATGCACTATGCCTGTGCAGCAATGGCGGCGGCCCAGCTCGTCACCGATGAGATCACCGCCGCGGACAGAGCTCGCCACGATACGAAGAGGGCGCTCACCAAGGTGGGTGACGAGCGGAAGAAGGCTCTCGAAGAGCTCGCGAGGGCGGAGACCAAGGCGAAGGCCTCACTGGAGGTGGAGTGGCTCGCCATTAAGAAAGCAGAGAAACTTCAAGCCGACCTCCGCCAACAACAGGCCGAGCTCGAAGAAGCTCGCCGAACACTTGCCACTCGGGATGAGGAGCTCGCTCTGACCCGGGTTAAGGTAGGGCTCCTTCGGGATCAGAGCCAAGGGAATTCAGAAGAGTGTCAGAGGCTGCGGGAGGAGGTCGCCGCCAAGGCCCTAGAGGTCGCCGAGCTTAAGAGCCGCTCTGATGTTGCCATCACGCCTGAGGCATTGGAGCTCGCCGAGGTGGTCGCCACTGACAAGGGCTTCGTGCTATGCTTTGCCGAGGTTATCCACTCCTTCCAGTGGGCGCGGATTAATAATGGTAGTGAGTGGGAAGCCCTTGTTAGCGAATTCGAAGATTGCTTGGAGAAGTCCACGATCCCCCTGGAACGGAGATGAACATCGGAGACCTCGCGGGTTATGGGATCAATTTTGACGCTGCTCGTAAAAAATTCAACATCATTCAGACGAAGCAGGTCTTGACTGCCGACCTTGCCCAGGAGGCTGAGGGTGCTGAGGGGATGCTGGAGGCGAGGTCCCGCCGACGATGGAGCAGATGCAGGAGGTCTGCGGGGACGCGATGATCAACGTAAGTGAGCTCGACACCAGTGGACTCTCTGGGAACATCACCTCGGATGTCGAGCTTGCCCTTCCCATCAGCCAGGTCGCCCCTGCTCCAGAGGTCGCCGATCCCGAGGCTTAGGCTGGTTTTTCTATTGCTTTCCTAGTTTAGTTTTTATTTTCCAAGTTATGATAGGTCGCCGGGTTGTGGAGCTCGCCCAGAAGGAGCTCCATTTTTGTAGCTCTTGATTTTTGTTTCAAGTAGATCTAGCTCGCCGGGCATGTGCAGCTCACCCAGAAGGAGCTTTTTGTAGTTCAAAGTTGGCCAGCTGGTCGGCCTTTGTGGCCAGCATTGCTACTTATACTTAGGATTTTTTCAAGTATATTTTTGACTTGAAATTTTTTTAGTAGCTTTTGAATATAAGTCGAGCATTTTTTGTCCAACTCTTTTCATTTACGTCCTCACGCTTTTACGTTATAATTTTTTGAAATAGCTCGTTCTTGTTTATTTTCTTGGTACATAATTGTTCATCTTATTCTTCTTTGAGAAGCGAATCGTTCGTTTTACGTCACTTACGACTACGAATTGTACCTCTGTTTTGAGAGTGCGTATTCTTCGTCTTATGCCACTTAGGGCCACAAATCGTTCGTCTTAGACCACTTAGGGCGGCGAACTGCACTTCGATTGATTCACGTTGGGCCATTGGGTTTCATGAACCTTGCCTTAGATGTTTTTTTATCTTTTTCGCGAATTTTTCTAACTTATGGCAATAGGTGCTTAGCAACCCTTTAAGGAGGGTACCTTTGCGACCTTGGGCACTTTGGCCTTTGCCTTCGAGCTATTTAATTACAACGCTTGGGACCTTGGTCCTTTCGCATTGCGGATTTTTGACCATGTGGGTGAGCTGGGTTTGGCGAGCTCTCTGGAGCAGTGACCTGGTGCAGCTCGCCTGGTTGGAGAGCTACACAGGTCCCAACACTTGGGAATTTTTCTTAATTTCTCTGACTTTGCAAATTTTCTGACTTTTATAGTAACATAATTTACATCGGTTGCCATCGACATTTCTGATGCAAACCCTCGACTAGTCTATTACAGGATCCTAGTCTATTGGTAGAACTTTTTTAGATGTGCCGAGCTCCAGGTGTATGACGAAGCTTTGCCTTCTGCGTCTTCTAGATCATAGGTACCGTTTGGCCAGGCCGCGGTGACCCGGAATGGTCCTTCCCAGTTTGAACCGAATACACCTGGTGGGGCCATCAATTTCTTTTTTAACACCAGGTCTCCGACCTTGAATTTTCAGTCTCGGACCTGAGAGTTGTAATATTTTTCCGCTCTACGCTTGTAGGTGGCGTTTTTCATTTCTGACGAAGCTCTGGTCTCTTTGATCAGATCCTTCTCTACAGCCAGGGCTTCATCATTCTTTTCTTCATCATACTCCACCATCTTCCAAGTCTTGTTTTGGACTTCAACCGGGACTACGACTTCAGTCCCGAAGGCTAGGGCAAACGGGGTCTCCCCGGTGCTGGCCCTATAGGAAGTTCTGTAAGACCATAGGACCTCCGGGAGTTCGTCTGCCCAGCTCCCTTTCTTTTCTTCGAGGTGGAGCTTCAATATGTGTTTCAGAATCTTGTTCACCGCCTCGACCTGGCCGTTCGACTGGGGATGATATGGAGTTGAGTAGTGCTTCTTGATGTTCCATGAACTGCAGAAGTCCCTCAACTTCTGTCCATCGAACTGCCTTCCATTATCAGTGATGACCGACTGCGAGAGCCCAAATTTGTAGATCAGGTTTTTCCAAATGAAGCTGATCATCCTTTCTTGGGTTATAGTTGTGAGAGCTTCGGCCTCAGCCCACTTAGTGTAGTAGTCTACTGCTACAACAACAAACTTTACACCGCCTCTACCAGGTGAAAATGGGCCGATCAAGTCGATTCCCCATTTTGCGAAAGGCCATGGGCTGAACACCGACTTCAGCTGGTTGGCTGGGGAGTGGATGTTAGGTGCGAAAAGTTGGCACTTTCGGCACCTTCGAGTGAAGCCGATGGCATCTTTGCGAAGAGTGGGCCAGTAGTAGCCCTGCCTGATCGTCTTGTATGCCAGTGCTCGCCCCCCAGCGTGACTCCCACAAATCCCTTCGTGAATTTCTTCTAACACTTTGGACCCCTGTTTCCTAGTTAGACATTTGAGTAGGGGTAGAGAGAATCCACGTTTGTAGAGTTGGCCATCCAGCAGCGTATATCTGGCAGCTTACTTTGCTAGTCGGCTAGCTTCCCATGTGTGTACGGGGATTGTTCCGTCTGTCAAATATTTTTGGATTGGAGTGCACCAATCTTCACCATCCTTGCTATCCTCCTGCCCCCCACTCAAAGTTTGATTTACCTTGTAATCGGACGTCGAGGGGTTTTTCAGTGTGGTGATCACAACCTCCATGAATTCGGCTTCGCCGTTGCTTGTAGCTAGCCGGGCTAGAGCATCTACTTGTGTGTTTTCTAGCCGCGGTATCTGATTGATGTAAACCTGCGTAAACATCGATATCAGATGCGCGACTATCTTCTGGTAGGTCATCATCTGCTGATCTTTTGCCTCATATTCCCCCCGAACTTGGGATATTATTAGCTGGGAATCTCCGAAAACTTGAAGATTGGTTGCCCCCACAGCTAATGATAGCCTAAGTCCCGCTATCAGTGCTTCATATTCCGCCTCGTTTTTGGTTGCTCAAAAGTCGAACCGGATTGCGGAGGTGGAGACTTGTCTGTCTGGGCTGATCAGGACCACGCCGGCGTCTGCTGCCACGCTGGTTGATGATCCGTCTACGTAGAGATGCCACAGAGCTATACGTCCCCTCGTCGGATCTTGTGGGAAAGTTAGCTCGACGATGAAGTCGGCAAGTGCTTGTCCCTTGATCGCTGTTCGGGGTGCGTAGGTTATACCGTATTGGCTGATCTCTAGTGACCATTTCAGCAGGCGTCCGGCGGTGTCTGGGCGCTGTAGTATTTGGCGTAGTGGCAACGTTGTCAGCACCTCTACCGGGTGGTCAAAGAAGTAGGACCTCAATTTTCTAACACTCATCACCAGTGCATAAGCCAGCTTCTTTGTTGGAGTGTATCACAACTCAGCTTCGTGTAGGACTTGGCTCACGTAGTACACTGGTAGGTGCATTTTTGCCTCTTCTCGGACCAGGACGGAGCAGATGGCCACCTCCGACGCGGCTAGGTATAGATACAACTTCTCTCCAGGTATCGGTTTTGACAGGACCTGCGTATCCGCCAGGTATGTTTTGATGTCTTCGAAGGCTCGTTGGCATTCACTTGTCCAGACGAAGTGGTTCTTGAGGTGGAGCTTGTTGGCTTTGGCCGCCTCTTTGTACCTCCGTGTGTTTGCCTTAATTGTCTTGAAGAACGGACGATTTCGATCGCCGGACCTGGAGATGAATCTGTTCAGGGCTGCCATGCACCCAGTCAGCCTTTGAATTTTTTGGACGGAATCGGGTACACCCATCTCGATTATGCATTGGACCTGTGTTGGGTTGACTTCAATTCCACGCTGGCTAACTAGGTGCCCCAAGAACTTTCCTGAGTGTACACCGAAGCTGGTCTTTTTGGGGTTTAACTTCATGTTGTAGTGGCGCAGTATGTCGAAGGTCTGTTTTAGGTGGTCCAGGTGGTCCTCCTTTCTCAGACTCTTGACAACTATGTCATCTATGTACACCTCCCTGGATTCGCCAATGTGTTGGTCAAACATTTTGTTCACCAATCTTTGGTAGGTGGCTCCGGCGTTGATGAGTCCGAACAGCATCCTTTCCCAGCAATACATGTTCTTGTTGGTGTAGAACGCCGTGTGTTCCTGGTCATCTGGGTGTAGAGCTATCTGGTGATAGCCTGCAAAAGCATCCATGAATGTCATAATCTCATGGCCTACAGTGCTATCCACCAGCTGGTCGATGTGAGGCAGTGGGAAGTTGTCCTTCGGGCATGCTTTGTTCAGGTCCGTGAAGTAAATGCAGAGTCTCCACGTCCCATTGTGTTTCTTCACCAGGACGGGGTTTGCAACCCACTGCGGACACAAAGCCTCCTTGATGAGCTTGTTGTCTAACAACTTCTCCACCTCAACAATTAGGGCTGCGTACTTGCCTGGTCCATACTTCCTCCACTTTTGGCGTACGGGTCTCCTCGTCGGATCTATGTTAAGTCTGTGGTAAGCGTGTTCCAATGGGATCCCCGTCATATCTTCGTGGGACCAGGCAAACACGTCCAAGTTGGTCATTAAGAACAGCTCCATCCTCGACCGGTATGGTTCAGGTAACTCAGAACCGATGAAAAGTTCCAAGTCCCTTTCCGGGTCCACCGGGAGTGCCGTCAACTCCTCAATGGGGGTGGCTTTTCTCTTTTGACTTTTCCACCTCGGGTCGCTGACGAACTCATCCCACTCTTCTTGTGACATCTGCACAGGTTCGTGACCTATGTGCGGTTCGAGGTCATCGGGTTGGCCTTTAGCTTGGGCAGGTTCATCAGCTGTTAGTACCTCCAGAGTTTTGTCAACTTGGGGTGGCGGGGTGACTTGGGAGTTGGGTCAACGTCCATCGGTGTTGGTTCTTGACCTCCCGCAGGTCCCTCATCTTGGGCTTTCTCGACCATCTCCATGGGAGCAGGTTGTTGTTCCTGCACAAGTACTGACTCCTGCGCAGGTCTCAACACTTGGGTTCCTTCCGAATCTTCCATTGGTGTCGGTTGTGTGTCTTGCACAGGTCCAGTGCCTTGGTTGATTTCTGACAAATCGCCTTCCTCCATCATCTCAGTTTCGACTGAGATGACGTCTAGGATGCTTGGCTCGTCTGTAGGAATCTGTACGTCCTCTTCGAGGATGTGGACCTGCGTAACAGACTTTTTGACCCGGCCGTCTTTGATTTGGAGTAAGCACTCTCGGGCCTTTTTCTGGTCACCTTTTATAGTTCCGGCACCTTTTGGAGTTGGGAATTTCAAACAGTAGTAGTAGGTCGAACATGCCACTTTGAATTCATTAATAAACGGGTGGCCAAGGAACCCGTTGTAGGAGGACTGCTGGTCGACAACAAGGAAATCTATGAGCCTAGTCAGTCTCCTTTCGGGATCCTCAGCCGATACAAGCTGGACGCTCAACCTAACACTACCTAGGGGGACGGTTACAGCTTCTCCGAACCCCACTATCCTAGCCTTGCTAGGTTCCAGATACGACTCAAATCACCTAAGGCATCCAAGGTGGATTTGAAGAGAATGTTGGTGAATGCGCCAGTGTCCACAAGTAGCCTGTGAACTCGGACGTTCATGATGTTGGCGGTTATCACCAACGAGTCGTTGTGGGGCATCAGTACCCCCTCCAGGTTCACCGAGGAAAACGTCAGCTTATCAGTAAGCTGCGAAACGGACCTGGGGCTGGAGCTGCCCTCCTGGACTTAGTTTATGGCCCAGATTTCGGCCTTCCTCTTTCTCCTGGATATGGAGGATCCCCCGTCCTGGAGACCTCCAGCATCTTCGATCTCCTCTTCGAGAACCAAGAGTTCCAAGGTGGGCTCCATGTTTTGCTGAGGCTGGGGAGGTGCCCTTCGTCTGTTATGGGGACCAGGTTGGTCCGCTTCCTCCTCCTCATCATCGGAGGTAGCCCTCCTCTCAAACCTTGGCCTCTTGGCTGGGGCCTTCTTCACGAACTCGGCCAGCTTCCCGTCCTCGTAAAATTTCCAGAGTTGTTTGAGGAGGTCTTGGCATTCGCTGGTGAAGTGGCCGATGACCTGATGGTAGGTGCAGAATTTGTTGGGGTTGAGCTTCGTGCGGTCCTGGCGGATCCGCCTTGGCTCTTCCAGCATGGCCTTGCCTTTGACGGCAGTGAAGACGTGGTCAACGGAGACAGTGAGGACCTGATTGAGCTTTTCTTTGAGCTCGTCTCCCTCGCCAAAGGCCTTTAAGTTCCGGGGAGATTTGTAGGTGCCCCCGGACTTCTTCCCGTAGGGTTTCCTTTCTTCGTGGGCACCAACTTCTTTGAGCAGTGCTTCCTGCATGGCCGCGAACACCCCCGCCTTATGACGGAATTCTGTGTAAGTGTTGGGACATGCGAGGTGCATCTCTTTCCAGAGGTCGGTGCCCCTCTTGAGTCCGGCCATCGCCGTGATGACCTTGGTGTCCTCGCTCATCGGCTCACCTTCTAGTAGGATTTTATCGAACCTTTCCAGGTACTGCTGGTCGGTCTCGTCCTCACCTTGATGGATGTTGGCGAGTCGGTGCTTCTGGGTAAGGTAGGATCCGAACCCAGAGAAGTGGGCCAGGAACTCCCGCGAGAGTTGGCCAAATGAGCAGATTGACCCCGGGGCGAGTGAAGAGAACCAGCGGTGACCTCGATCCCCTAGGGTCAGCGGAAAGTTACGGCACTGGGTGGAGTCGGTGGCGCCAACCGAAATCATGAAGTCAGCGTACTTGGCCAGGTGGACTTTCGGGTCAGATTCGCCCTCGTACGCGGACATCACCGGGAACTAGATCTTCTTCTGGATCGGTGCGCGGAGGATGGCAGGTGCCAATGGAGATGTGGGGAGAGTCGCGGCGTCAGGTCCGCCAGACTTGGCTGCTACTTGAGCTTGTAGCATTTCGACGGCCTTTTTCAGTGAGGCCAACTCGTCATCACGGGTCACCTCCGGCGGAGGCTGCTCAAAGGTCGTGCATCTCGCGGACGCACGTCCCCGAGGTGCTTCACTCTGGGGTGACCTCTCAGTGGCGGGCTGGAATTGGCGTCCGCCGTGGGGGCCTAGCCGGTCAGTGGCGGGCCTCCTCAGCCTTTCGTGGGCTGATCTGCGTGGCTGCTGGTCAGAGTCCTCGTGGGACGCAGCTGGAGCCACCGTCCACTCGTTTTCCCCATATCTCGGGCCCAGGCGGCCTTGGAGGACTTCCCTCCTCTATGATTGGTGGGTGCCAGATGCCCCGGTGTAGGCCGACTCCTTTCTGGTGTAAGGAGCGGGATCCTCCTCCACCATTTTGGCTTTGCCCGTCCTCTCCCTACGCTGGCGGGCTTGTGCCGAGCTCGCCTCCTGCTCGGTGGGGAGGGCGCTGTAATCCCCCCTAGTTTGGGTGCCCTGGGTGGGCCTGGTCTGCTCCCGGGCATCGGCAGCTGGAGCTCGCCTGGGTACCAGGGCGAGCTCATCCTGCTGCCTCTGCTGCAACCTTTGTAAGGTCGCAATGGTGCGCTGGAGCTCGTCGGGGTTGCTGACCAGGTCTCTTAGGGCGGGGGCCAAGTCTTCTTGGGTCATCGCAACTCGCGGAGGTCGCGGAGCTGCGGTGCTCTTCTGGGGAGGTGGCTGTGAGGTCTCCACCACCTGGCGTGAGGTCTCCACCTCGGCCTGGTTTTGGTCACCCCCTTTGGACCTTCCGGCAGCTGCGGAGGCCTGTCCTTTGGCAGCTCGAGTGTTAGCCATTTTTGGATTTCGGAGGGGGTAACTTGCTGAAGGTCACAGAGGTGGAGGGAGGTCGCCGGAGTGGTGATCGTCCAGCTTAGGTGGAGCTGTGCAAGTTTTCGTCTAGCCTCGCGTGTGACGAATTATCCGAAATTCGGTTTATTCGTGTACACGCGCGCGTTTGAAATCTGGGTTCTTCGTTCAAGGGATGAAGATGTATGTGTGTCTGCAAGTGTTCTTGAGTTTTATCAAGAACACCTTCAATCTTCAAATCTTCAAACTAACCCTAACTTTTGATCTTGAATTTTTTTTAATTTTCAGGCTCGAGGCCCTCCTTCTAGCGCCAAATTGTTGATAGAATTTCTTAGTCGTGTTCGTTTATGTGGCTTTATAACGGATTAATTCTACCAAACAATAATCTTATGATTTGTGTTCTTGGATATAATATGAAGGGGGAGAGTAGAGAGTTTAGAGAGAGAAATATTGCAATAGGTGTTGTATTGATTATTAGAGAGAGCCCCTTGATCAGTACAAGAGAGGTCTTATATATAGGTGTGCCAGTGTGAGACGACACCTTACGAGCCTATATGGCTTCCGGTGTTGACGAGGGTCCGTAACCCTCGTCTTGGTCCCTTACACTGCTCCCTATGTTGTGCCTCGTCCTACTATAATGCCTTAGACTAGATGAGCCTCATAAAAAACTTCGCCGTAAACCACCCTTGTGGATAAACCGGACGGAGGGAAAAAGAGCGCACTATCGGGGTCCTATAGACTATCATGCGAGCTCATAGGCGAACTCGGAGATGAACACTCGGGCGAGCTTAGAGATGAGCACCTGGGCGAGCTTAGAGGTGAGCACCCAGGCGAGCTCCTACGATTTGGTGCCCGGGGGTGCGCTTGGAACTCTGGCGAGCTCGCGGGCGGCCTCCTAGGTGATATCTTGATTCCCCGATTTGCCTCGAGTAGCTCGCCTATCAACAAATACAAAAAGATGATATACAATTTGTTCTGAATATTTGAATAGATTCTCTCTCTAAACTTGATTTCATCCTTTGAAGTTGATTTTAACTTTATTTGAAACGTCTATCCAAGGACTGAGACGTCTTGTTATAAATTGGACGTTGACTTTGATGATTTTGATGAAGAACACATCTAGATATGACGAAGTCAATTCTTAAAATTTTAAAGTTTGAATTTGATGAAAAACACTTGAACGGGGGGATTTGACTCATTGCTCTTGGATCAAAAAGTGTTTGTGGTTGAACTTGATGAATAATGATTTGATGACGGCGAAAAACAGTTGAATACAGCGAAAACGCTTTAAGTTTTCAAGATGATATTCGAAGATAATCGTCTGATCAAAGGGATTCACTCCTTGTTTTTTGATCAAACGACATTTTTGACTGTTTTGACAAAAAACGAATTCGAGCTTGGTGAAGGACAGTTGAAATTGTCGAAGAAAACTTTGAATCTTGAAGGTGTTTTTCAAGGAGAAATGTCTTAATTAAAGGGATTTAAACCATTAATCTGAATAAAAAATTATTTCTACTTGATTTTGATGAAGAACGCTACTTGAATATACTTGGTTCGACTAAAAGAATTTCATTTTAATTGATTGAAGACATGAGGAACATGACGATTTCTCTTTTACTCATCCTCATTGGTCACTAAGTCGAATCCATACCCTATTCTAGAATCCACCTATATATTACACTGACATGATTGACTTCCTGATGAGACAACATTTTCCCAACACCTTGTAATAATTAATTAACAAACAATATGGCCTGTATACATTATCCTCCCCCACCCCCAGTAGTATTTATTACATTTTAAAGATGAAATAGTAGGCCATAAATATAACATAAAGACATGATGTTTGAGTTGCATATACAATTTAATTAAAAAACTTATAATATTAATTATTTTATTAAAATATTAATTGATCAGTATAAATTAATCTTAATAAATTATATTTACTTATTAAATAATTTAAATTATGCACTAGAATTGTATAATTACAATTATATTATGAATGTTAATTATTGCAGCTCCATCAAACAAAAATTACACACCAGAACTTGTGTAACGGAATTCACCATTCTACAATTAAGAAGAATAAACTAAAGATGCCTTTGTTTCAAATTTTTCAGAGAAAATATAAATAGGAATATAAGAAGAGTAATCAAATGAGATAATGATTTATTATTATTATTATTATTATTAACTTTATTTTGATTTTGTCACCTAAAATCTGTCAAACATTTTTAATTGTAAACTGTCTTAAATATACAAATTAAAACTCAATCACATAATTAATATTGTAAATTTATTTCCAAAAAAATATAATGAAGCATTAATTAGTTATTTAATTTAATATGTTTGTTTGACTTGTTAGATGAGGCATATATAATTAGTCATCTAATTTGACGTTAAGTCGGTGTCTAAATCATGCCGATTGGTTATTAATTGTACTTTAAATTATAGTTTAATTGGATTATTCCACCCTTCCCACTGGCATATGGCCCACCACCATTAACAAATACGACTTCCATATTGCAGCCATTATTAGCTAGGGTAAATTCTTAATCACATAATTAATATTGCAAATAACGAATTTTTGGAAAAAATGAAATTAATTGATGATTTAATTTTGTAACTTTAAAAATATACAAAATGTCCTTGTAATTTTTTAAGATTTTGGTTAAAAAAAAAAAAAAATGCCCCACAAGCTATTGGGCATGTTTTTATCAAATTTTGTGTGACGTGACTTATTCGTAATAATTAATATTGTCATGTACGTGAATTTCTTCCGGCCGGTTGAAAAATTAGACATGAAATTATTTATTTTATATTGAATAAATGTAATTTGAATTTATAGTCTAAAATTGTATAACCAATTAATTGAACTATTCTACTTCATCTATTATTTTACTTTTAAATGGGAATATAGGCTCATGTGACATGAGTATTAATTATTTTCAAATTTTGTAATTTTGAAATAACATGCTGCAGATTTATTCACTCTTGCATCTGAAATTTATATGAGAGCCAAATTAATTAAAATGAAGTATATATGATAAAGACAATTAATTAAGAACCTAATTTTGATATATATATATATATATATATATATAGTTTTCGTCTATTTTAATCGATAGGTTGACTATAATAACAAATTGAAGTTCACTTGACCATCGAATTAAAATTAATAAATTCACTCATTTGTATTAGAATTAATTAAAATAAAAAAAATAAAAACTAAGAGAAAAAAGATGAAGAAAAACCAATTAAGACTCACGCAACAATAAAGTAATTAAAATTTAATCAACTGTGTATTTTGTATTAATGCTATATATATATATTTTTTTTTTCACATGCACATCCATTGTACAAAACCATATAATTAATAATACGAAATAAATTAACCACACACATTATTAATTATTATCAACATCAACTATACATGATGAAATAAACTTAAAAAAAAAAGAAGGTATATATTGTACTAGCTAAAAAATAAATAAAGATATATAATTAATTATTACCAGTACTATTTAATGTCTGCAAAACTTGGTGGTTGTCTAATTAAGATGGATGATGATCGATGGATCAGTTGTGAAGAGGGTTGGGGCCGCCTGGAGTTTTTCGATTCGAGACTCTATAATAATAGCTCGATTCGTGTGTCGATTTCTTCGGACTTGGTGCTGCTGCAGGGAAATGCAGATCAGCTCCAGCTTCAATCGTCGGAAATTCGCGACAGTTCGAGAGTTGGATGATGGTGAAGATGATCATGATCAACATCATCATCATCTTCTTCAAAGCTCTTGATGATGAATAGATTCTCATCATAATTAATCTAAGCAAATTAATTTTGATATATATATATTGAGGAATATTTAGGTAGCTAGGGTTTAGTTGCTATATGTGGATTTAAATTAAAACGAATGAGAGAAATTATATATGGGAAGATCTATGTATGTATGTATATATATATTGAGGTAGCATTTGTAAACAAATTAAGGTAGCAAAAGCAGAGACAATTGAGATAGATAATATAAGATGTCATGTAGGGTTGGTGTTTGGTATTTGACAAAATTGCCCCCCTTATATGTGTCTGAAATTGGGTCTTGTTTTGACCAAAACAAGGGCATATTAGGGTTCAAACTTTGTGTAGCCATTAGTGTTGACCCATATGATGTATATATATGATTAGTAATATTTTAATTAATCTTTAAGTCTTCAAGAAGAAAAAAAAAAGTCGCAATGTATATATATATATATATATATAGACAATGGGTACACTTTATATATATATAATTTGTCATTGAGACAAGAATTGAAAATGTGAGCGTGGCTCATTGACTAATTAATTGAGGTAGCTTTCTACTCTTTGCTATTTTTCAATTTGGTGTCCCTTTTCTTGAAAATCGCTTTTTTATTTTTATTTCAAAATTAATTAGGATGATGATAGAAAACTTATAATAACATATATATAATTAAATACAAGTGATAAATATTTATGGAGGTCAGGCAAATAATATTTCAATAAAAATTTGAAGATTGAAATGTATATATATTTTGTCGAGGATTTTTCCCACATCACCATATGTGTGAACGGTAAAATTGTAATTTATAATTTATGGTACATTTTGCACTCGCACTAATATTATTAGTTGTAAAAATTAATATTATTGATAAGATATTCACTCACATGCGAGAATGGATGAATTTTAAGCAAGATCTGGTTAACATTGATATCAGTGGTGTAATAAGAAACAAAATAAAAACTCTCACTTTCACGAGATCCAATTCCAAAATCTTCCTTTCTTTCATGACTTCTTTTTTTTTATTTAAAAAAATAAATAAATTAAAATAGAACACTAGCAATTCCCACCTCATTACAGTGCTTCTCTGTTTATTCCTTTCTCTCTCTCTCTCTAAATTATTTCATATATGAAAAATTTGGTTAGGGTTCCATGGGCTGGATTTTTTCAAAAGTGAAATGGATTACCTCCCAGATGTAGATATTGTGTTTTCTTATTTTATAATCTTGGTATGTCCTAATTTATGAACTTTTGGTTCACTGAAGTTTTGTATATGGTGAATCCAATATCACTTTTAGTAAAAAAAAAAAAAAACAATTAGCATATGAATAGTATATTATTAAGTTACTTTAGAATAAAAAATTTTAATTAGTTAAGAAGTATACGTTTTTTTTTTCGTCAAAAAAGAAGAAGAAGAAATATACGTTTTCTTTTTTAGTATTTGCGTGTTGTAAATTAAACTTAAGAACTACTCTAATTTATTAGAATTAAATATATAACTCCAATACAAATATTCAAATTCGGAAAACTTAATACTACAAAAAGAAATCCACATTTTAATTTTGAAATTTTTTCGGATATGCAATACTCGCGAGTATCAGATTATATCGTGATTTTTAAATATATATTATGCATAAAAAAGAATATGAAATGAAGAAAAAAAAACATGATTTGGGATTGTTTGCATAATATTTGAAATAATTAAAGAAAAACATACAGTAGTGGATTTTTTTATTTGATTTTTTTCCAGACTTTACACTTCTTTAAACAAAATGGAGTGATTGGGACTGGGAGTATTGAATAAGATTTGTGTGAAATCAATATTAGGAAATTATTTTAATTTTTCAATAGAAATGCAATTATCTTTAATTAGGTGAACTATAATACCTTTTAAAAAATAAGTATGTAAAGTGTATTAGTAAAATAAAATTTAGTAAAGTGGTATATGCACTTTATATAAATTAACTGTATTACATTAAAAAAAATACTATATGCAAAATTTTCATTTTAATACAAAATATAAAATTAATAATAATAATTTTTTTTAATAAGATGATCTCACACAAATTTTTATTACAATAATTTTATTTATTGTTTAAAAGATTATGAGGAAATCAAATGTATTATTTCGAACATCATCTTGATAATATATATATATATATATATATATATATATATATATATATACTAGTGCATATATTTTTATGAATGTCATATCATGTAACGTAAAATACCGGCCAGTTGAATAGTATTTTCTTTTTGGTTTAATTAATGTGAATGGCTCAAAGTGTCATTTCGTGGAGTGCCAAATTGTGAATGGACATTTTGCTGGAATTTGGGGGCTCTTTGACTTGTCACAATGGGAATCATTCATTATTTTATTTTATTTTTCTCTGCATTTTTTTATTGGTGATAAAATTAATTACTTATTAATTGTACAAAATGTACATCGATTTGATTGGTAATAGTGAAAGTCTCATGTGCCGACACACAAGTGAGTGCACATGATTTAGGGGAATTGCTAATAAATTATTGTATGGGACATTTAATGTCCAAGTTTAATTTGCAACAAGTTTCTTCTCATACTAATAATTTATTGCTACTTAAATCAAATCAAATGCACGCAAAAATAAATATATTCTAAATTTTGAGATTGAAATATAAATATTAAAGTAAAATTTTTTTTTTATTGGATATTCTTGAGATATCATAAAATATAGATATTGTTATCAATATCAGTTCATTCATAGATACAAAATTGAATAAAAATAAAAGATATTACATATATATATATAAATGCTATTTTCATTTCATCAAATTTTTACACATTTTTCCTAAATATAGGAATTTTATTTATTTATAATGATTGTAAGTTTGTGATAAGAATATATTTTCAAAATTTGATTTATCATCCACCTCCACAAATATATCATATTGAGATCAAATAAAGTATCAACAAAATTATTGGGTTAATGCATACAATTCAATTCATGATGAAGTAGCAATAGAGAAAAAGTAAATGACATATACATATTTATATACAAGTTTTAATTATTTCAATAACGATGACATTCTATCTTCTATTTTTGAACCATATAAGATCATTATCTAACTAATTGTATATATCATATAATTTTATTCCTCTTGTATTATATTATATATTATATATTTTTTTTATATCAGATAATATTTATATAGTCTATTGTCTGTATATCTACTTTAAGCATGTCATTTTGTTCTGATTTTAAATTATACATATGCATAATAGTATGTTTTATTTTAATCCCTAAATTTCAAGTTAATTAAATCTCTAAAATTTTAATAGAAATTTCATTATTTTTATAAATATTGTGCATATCGATATGAGATAATGATCTATTAATATTAATGTAAATATAAGGTCATATTTTTATTTGTAATAGCAATATTTCCATTCTTGCATGTATGTACATATTTAATGGTAAAAATGGAAAGAATTATTTGTCATTAAAACTTCGAACTTATGAAAGGATATAAAATTAATTAATTTATATAATTTTCTAATATTCTTCCACTAACTTAACTCCATCATAACAAAAATAAGATTGTTGTCAGCTGGGAATGTGGGAACGTGTGGAAATAGTTTATTTATTTAATTTTCGTTATAATTTTACCCTAAAATTAATTTGGATGATCATAGTATTAATTTTTATTTAAAAAATTAATTATTTATACTATCAAAGTATTAATTATTTTTATTACAAATAGTAATTTCACAATAAAATTAAGAATGATTTACATATAAGTTCAAAAAAATTACTATATTTACAAATAAGTTCAAAATATTTGTACAGAAACACATTTTTTTTCTGCACATTTTTTTTTTTTTTGCACAACATCTATTTATAAATATAGTGATTTTTTTAAACCGATAAGTAAATCATCCTAAAATTAATTCACCTCCAGTCCACACAGAATCCATTCATAATTAATAGTACAACAGTTTGTAGAATGATAAAAGGAGAAATCAAGTGGGGTGTTGCTGATGTGTTACGGCATTCAATAGAAATTTTGAAATTTGGATCTATTTTCCCTGTTCTACCTATATATCTGACATTATAATTTAAGATTAATTTTGAGGTGAGATGAATCTTAAATATTTCGAATATTTGGGGTACACTTTTATTTTAAATTGGAAAGAAAGATAAGTGTGCAAAAATTATGAAAAATGTACACTCAAAAGTACATCCAAAATGAGTGTGCAAATATTTTAAAAATTTCACACTTTCCCCGTTTTGTAATAGACCTAAAAATTATCCCTCTGCGGTATTATAAATTAATTCAAAAATACAATTACATTCATTATAAATTAATTAATATAAAATATTTATTCATATAGCTCGATTGTATGTATATAAATATAGTGATATTAGTTTATAACAGTAGTGATGTTGCTGAGACAAACACTATAGTATTATTAAATGCATGCAATGATGCACATATTATAATTTCAAATTTTGTTGGCACGTATTTTTAAAAGTTATTTTATTAAAAAAAAAGGTGAAATTTAAGTTAAAACGATGGGAGTAACAAATTTAAGAGTTTGTCAATATATACACTCTTTCAGAAGTTATATTTTGTTAGTATATAATTTTAAAAGCAGCAATACTTGTGTGCACTAATTTCACGATACATGGTTAATATGTTCAATAGAAACAATGAACGAAAACAACTAAAATATATATTCAATGAAAACACTATTGTTTAGTGAAAAAAAAAAATCCATTCATTTTAGAATTTCTTTTTCTTGTGAAGTGACACTCATATTTAAAAAAGTTAGTATAAGTGAGATGAATAAAATATATATTTTATTAATTTTTATGAATATGAGTATTTCTTTTTTTGTGTGTGAAAATAATATTGAAACTGTTGAGCAATTCTTGTAATTGAAAGTTTATGTGGCTAATTGATCTTAGGGTGTTGATAGAATTTACTGATCGTGTTCGTTTATGTGGCTTTACGACGGATTAATTCTACCAAACAATAATCTTATGATTTTATGTTCTTGGGGAGGGAGAGTGGAGAGTTTAGAGAGAGAAATATTGCAATGAAGATTGTATTGATTGTGTGAAATGTGAGAAAAATCCCCTGAATAGTACAAGAGATGTCTTATTTATAGGTGTGCGAATGTGAGATGACACCTTACGAGCCTATGTGGCTTCCGGTGTTGACGAGGGTTCCTTACCCTCGTCTTGATCTCCCACACTGCTTCCTTTATCATGCCTCATCCTACTACTATGCCTTAGACTAGATGTGCCTCATTAAAAACCTCGCCGTAAACCACCCTTGTGGATAAACCGGACGGAGGGAAAAAGAGTGCGCCACCGGGGTTCTGCTGACAAAGGGCGAGCTCCCGAGCCTTGACCAGATTCCAGAGAATCGCACAGTGATGTACCACAGTCGGGCGAGCTCTGGTCCCTCCCCAGTTCGGGTGGGCTCTGGAGACCTGGCAAGCCTTGGGGATTATTTCTGAAACCGACGTATTAGTTCGCCATATCAACATTTGCCCCCCAGCTCGCGCGCATCATGACTTTGTCCAATGTGTGGGCGAGCTGGAGAACATGAGGTCTGGCGAACTATTTCCGGGGGTGCCGAGCTAGTAGGCGAGCTGCGCCTCGGAGGTCGTCTCGGCCGACACGATGCGGGATCCCAAGCGTCACGCAAGTCTCTTGTTGTCTCGATTCCCGCCCATAATAATAACTTTTCAAATCTTTGCAAAAAGGTCCCTGATCTTCCGGGAATTTCGAGCTCGCGCCCAGCTTCTATAAATAGGCGGAAATGAGGAATTTCCTCACTTTTGCTTTCTCATTTCTCAGAGCACATTTCTGGCGATCATCCCTCTGCTTCAGACGTGTCTCCGAACGTCTCCCAAGGTAGAAATCTGGATTTCTCCTTTCTCTCCTTCCTCGTTCCTTGTTTTTGGACGCCTACATTATGTCTGAGAACTCTTCAAGCCGTACCCCCCCGCATCGTGATCTGGGCAAAGGACAAATGACCGATGACCTTCCAAACCCCCGAGAGGCACCTATGGTCCTCTCATCGAGCTCTGGGGCGAGCTCTGAAACCTTCCCGGACAGTAGCGAGCTCTTGGGGTCAGTTCGTTCTGACTCCAGCGAGCAAGCTACTAGCTCCGGTGAGGAATCGCCCCTCCCCGAACTCTGGGATTACTCAGAGCGAGCTCACGGAGGAGCCGCGACCCCCGTTGAAGAGGAGGCCGCCGAGATTGAGGCCCGGGAGGAGGTCGCCGAGGTTGGGCGAGGTCGACGAAGAGGTCGGCGAGAATATGGGGACGGAGGTCACTTATGAATACCTCCGTTTCATTGACTTTCCTTTTCCCAAGCTCCATGAACATCAAGTCTCTGCCGAGGTTGTGAACGAGTTCGACTGGGGCAAATATGTGAGAACTCACGGGGCGAGCTTCCCCCTACCCCGGCGAGCTCCGATTCGAAAAGTCGTTGGTAAGTCTGACCTTAAGGCCAACGGGGTGGAGAGCATCATGAGCGAGTTCACCCTTCCGGATATTCGGAGGCGGTTCCGCATCCCGCTGGACATTTTTATGTATCCCGCTGAGGAGAAAGAACGAGCTGACCTCCCCCCTGCCGGGCTCACAGCCATGAATTATCACACTTTGAAGGCGGGGCTCACCCTTCCCCTCCACCCCATCATTGGGCAGTTTTTGGCGGACACGGGCCTCGCCATTACCCAACTCACTCCGAATGCATGGAGCAATCTGTTGGCAGCCCTGACAGTCTTCGGCCTCGAGGGCTATGAAAATTGGCTGAGTACGGCGGAGATCAACGAGCTCTTCATCGTGATTAGACAAGTGAGGGAGGGGAAGGGATATTATTCTTTCCAAGCTCGCCCGGGGGGCAAGTTTTTAGGCGACCTCCCCAACAAAATCCGGGATTGGAAGGAGCAGTTCTTCTTTATCGGGGGGGATTGGCGAGCTTCTGATGGTCGTGGAGGGCGTATCCCTACTCTAGAGACATATGGGGAGGCGAGCTGTAGGTGGCGTACCTTAGTGTGTGTGCGTCGGATTAGATTACTGATCTAATCTATCTTTTTGCAGGTTTGAAGCGCCACAAGTCGAGCCGTGGGAAACCGGAGGTTTCGATTGGCTTCGAGTTTGTGCGGACGGTGTGTTGCTTGAGGGAGAAGAAGGATCGCGAGATCGAACACTTGTGCCAACACCACTGCCGCAGGCTCGCCGGCCTCATCACTTCACCACACCACCTCGCTGCTCAAGGTTTTGCACTTCTCCATTTTGAAGTTCTGCCAGCTCGCTGCTCCGTATATTGAGGTCACCTGACCTACTTGATCATCTTGTGCAGGTGTAGGTCCTACTGCCGAGCTCTCACCTGTTAAAGTTCCTGAAGCATACTATTTCTTAGCTCGGCAGCTCAGGATGGGCAAGCCTCGCCCAGGGAGGGAAGGTATCCCTTCGGGGGCGGTCCTGGACTCCACAAAAAAGCTCGAGCTCGCCAAGGCCGCTGATAAGGCCGGGGGCTCGGGTTCACAAAGGACCTCGGTGCCTCCCCAAACAAAGGAGAAGGTTGCCGCCACCAAGAAGGGAGCGGGTCGAGGCTCAGATTCAGAAAGGGGTACCCAACCCCCTCCGCCCCAGCAGACGAGGCGAGCTCTCCACCGGGGGGATGGCTCGCGGGTGAGTGAGGAAGAGGCTCGCCCCACCAAACTGGTTAGGGCCGAGGGCGGCTCCGGATCAACCCCAGAAGGGTCAGGGCGAACTCTTGCTGTCCAATCTTCTCAGGCGCCCCCAACTCCTCAGAGTGCACCCTCGCCGCCTCCCTACGGGGTCCCTATTCGGGATGATACCCTGCTTGGGCTCAATCCCGATAGGTTTGGGTAAGTGGGCGACCTCTTCTGAAGTTGGAAGCCTTTGCAATTTCTATAATTTTTGCTAACTGATTTGAGTATTGTGTAGGTATACTCCCGCCGAGTTCCCGCAGCGACCTGAATCTCTCCATATTGCCGAGCGGTGTAGGGCCCTGAGCTCATCGAGGGACCTTCCAGATGGGGCGGCTAACCAGGTTTTTACTGAGGCCCCTAAGTACCTCTCCGCCTCAGAGCTCGGCATGATCGAGAGGCAGAAACCTGCTGACAAGGCGAGGCTGGCGATGCAATACACCTGTACGGCAATGGCGGCGGCCCAGCTCATCGGCGATGATGTCGCCGCCGCTGATAGAGCTCGCCATGATGCGAAGAAGGCGCTAACCAAGGTGGGCGACGAGCGAAAGAAGGCCCTCGAGGAGCTCGCAAGGGTAGAGACCAAGGCAAAGGCCTCACTGGAGGCGGAGCGGCTTGCTATTAGACAAGCAGAAAAACTTCAGGCCGACCTCCGCCAACAACAGGCCGAGCTGGAGGAAGCTCGCCGGACACTTGCTGCTCGGGAAGAGGAGCTCGCCCTGACCCGGGTTGAGGTAGGGCTCCTCCGTGATCAGAGCCGAGGGAACTCAGAGGAGTGCCGGAAGCTGCGGGAAAAGGTTGCTGCTAAGGTTCTGGAGATCACCGAGCTCAAGAGCCGTTCTGACACCGCCATCACTCCTGAGGCACTTGAGCTCGCCGAGGTGGTCGCCACCGACAAGGGCTTCGTGCTCTGCTTTGCTGAGGTAATCCGCTCCTTCCAATGGGCGTGGATTAATAATGACAGTGAGTGGGAAGCCCTCGTCAGCGAGTTTGAGGATTGCTTGGAGAAGTCCTCGATCCCCTCCGGCACGGAGCTGAACATTGGAGACCTCACGGGCTACGGGATCAATCTTGACGCTGCTCGTCAGAAGTTCAACATTATCCAGACGAAGCAGGTCTTGACTGCTGACCTCGCCCAAGAGACTGAAGGTGCCGAGGGGGATGCTGGAGGCGAGGCCCAGCCGATAATGGAGCAAATGCAGGAGGTCTGCGGGGATGCGATGATAAATATCAGCGAGCTCGGCACAAGCGGACTCTCCGGGAACATCACTTCTGATGTCGAGCTTGCCATGCCCATCCGCCAGGTCGCCCCTACTCCAGAGGTCGCCGACACCGAGCCCTAGGCCTTGTTTACTATTGCTCTCTTAGTTTAGTTTTTACTTTCCAAGTTTCGATAGGTCGCCGGGTTGCGGAGCTCGCCCAGAAGGAGCTCCGTTTTGTAGCCTTTACTTTTTGCTCAAGTAGACTTAGCTCGCCGGGCACGTGCAGCTCGTCCAGAAGGAGCTTTTTGTAGTTCAAAGATGGTCAGCTGGTCGGCCTTTGTGGCCAGCACAGCTACTTATACTTAGGATTTTTTCAAGCATATTTTTGGCTTGAAAATCTCTTAAGTATCTTTTTGAATATAAGCCGAGCATTTTTTGTCCAACTCTTTTCCTTTATGTATTTGTGCCTTTACGTTATAATTTCGTAAATAGCTCGTTTTTATTTATTTTTCTGGTACATAATTGTTCGTCTTATTCTACTTTGAGAAGCGAATCGTTCGTTTTACGTCACTTACGACTACGAATTGTACCTCTGTTTTGAGAGTGCGTATTCTTCGTCTTACGCCACTTAGGGCCGCGAATCGTTCGTCTTAGACCACTTAGGGCGGCAAACTGCACTTCGATTGATTCACGTTGGGCCATTGGGTTTCATGAACCTTGCCTTAGACGTTTCTTCGTCTTTTTCGTGAATTTTTCTAACTTATGGCAGTAGGTGCTTAGCAACCCTTTAAGGAGGGTACCTTCGTGACCTTGGGCACTTTGGCCTTTGCCTTCGAGCTATTTAATTACAACGTTTGGGACCTTGGTCCTTGCGCATTGAGGATTTTTGAGCATGTGGGCGAGCTGGGCTCGGTGAGTTTTCTGGAGCAGTGGGTGACCTGGTGCGGCTCGCCCTGTTGGAGAGCTGCACAGGTCCAAACACTAGGGAATTTCTGAATTTCTCTGACTTTTTACAGTAACGTTATTTACATCGGTTGCCATCGACATTTCTGATGCAAACCTTCGACTAGTCTATTACAGGATTCTAGTCTATTGGTAGAACTTTTTTAGATGTGTTGAGCTCCAGGTGTATGACGAAGCCTTGCCTTCTGCGTCTTCTAGATCATAGGTACCGTTTGGCCAGGCTGCGGTGACCCGGAATGGTCCTTCCCAGTTTGAACCGAATATACCTGGTGGGGCCATCAATTTCTTTTTTAACACCAGGTCTCCGACCTTGAATTTTCGGTCTCGGACCTGAGAGTTGTAATATTTTTTCGCTCTGCGCTTGTACGTGGCGTTTTTCATTTCTGACGAAGCTCTGGTCTCTTCGATCAGATCCTTTTCTACTGCCAAGGCTTCATCATTCTTTTCTTCATCATACCCTACCACCTTCCAAGTCCTGTTCTGGACTTCAACCGGGACTACGGCTTCAGTCCCGAAGGCTAGGGCAAACGGGGTCTCCCCGGTGCTGGTCCTATAGGAAGTTCTATAAGACCATAGGACCTCGGGGAGTTCGTCTGCCCAGCTCCCTTTCTTTTCCTCGAGGCGGAGCTTTAATATGTGTTTCAAGATTTTGTTCACCGCCTCGACCTGGCCGTTCGACTGGGGATGATATGGAGTTGAGTAGTGCTTCTTGATGTTCCATGAACTGCAGAAGTCCCTCAACTTCTGTCCGTCGAACTGCCTTCCATTATCAGTGATGACCGACTGCGGGAGTCCAAATCTGCAGATCAGGTTTTTCCAAATGAAGCCAATCATCCTTTCCTGGGTTATGGTTGTGAGAGCTTCGGCCTCAGCCCACTTGGTGTAGTAGTCCACTGCTACGACAGCAAACTTTACACCGCCTCTACCAGGTGGAAATGGGCCGATCAAGTCGATTCCCCATTTCGCGAAAGGCCATGGGCTGAACACCGACTTCAACTGGTTGGCTGGGGAGTGGATGTTAGGTGCGAAAAGTTGGCACTTTTGGCACCTTCGAGCGAAGCTGATGGCATCTTTGCGAAGAGTGGGCCAGTAGTAGCCCTGTCTGATCGTCTTGTATGCCAATGCTTGCCCCCCAGCGTGACTCCCACAAATCCCTTCGTGAATTTCTTCTAACACTTCGGACCCCTGCTTCCTAGTTAGGCATTTGAGTAGGGGTAGAGAGAATCCACGTTTGTAGAGTTGGCCATCCAACAGTGTATATCTGGCAGCTTGCTTTACTAATCGGCTAGCTTCCCAAGTGTCTACGGGGGTTGTTCCGTTTGTTAGGTATTTTTGGATTGGAGTGTACCAATCTTCACCACCTTCACTGTTCTCCTGCCCCCCGCTCGAGGTTTGATTTATCTTGTAATCGGACGTCGAGGGGTTTTTCAGTGTGGTGATCACAACCTCCGTGAATTTGGCTTCGCCGTTGCTAGTAGCTAGCCGGGCTAGAGCATCAGCTTGTGTGTTTTCTAGCCGCGGTATCTGATTGATGTAAACCTGCGTAAACATCAAGATAAGATGTGCGGCTATCTTCTGGTAGGTCATCATCTGTTGGTCTTTTGCTTCAAATTCCCCCCGGACTTGGGATATTATTAGCTGGGAATCTCCGAAAACTTGAAGATTGGTTGCCCCCACAGCTAATGATAGCCGAAGTCCTGCTATCAACGCTTTATACTCTGCCTCGTTGTTGGTTGCTCGAAAGTCGAACCGAATTGTGGAGGTGAAGACCTGTCTGTCAGGGATGATCAGGACTACGCCGGCGCCTGCTGCTATGCTGGTTGATGACCCGTCTACGTAGAGATGCCACGGGGCTATACGTCCCCTCGTCGGATCTTGTGGGAAAGTTAGCTCGACGATGAAGTCGGCCAGTGCTTGTCCCTTGATCGCTGTTCGGGGTGCATAGGTTATACCGTATTGGCTAATCTCTAGTGACCATTTCAGCAGGTGTCCGGCGGTGTCTGGGCGTTGTAATATTTGACGTAGAGGGAATGCTGTCAGCACCTCTACCGGGTGGTCAAAGAAGTAGGGCCTCAATTTTCTAACACTCATCACCAGTGCATAGGCCAGTTTCTCTGTTGGGGTGTACCGCAACTCAGCTTCATGTAAGACTTGGCTCACGTAGTACACTGGTAGGTGTGTTTTTGCCTCCTCTCGGACCAGGACGGAGCTGGTGGCCACCTCCGATGCAGCCAGGTAGAGGTATAGCTTTTCTCCAGGTATCGGCTTTGACAGGACCTGTGTATCTGCCAGGTATGTTTTGATGTCCTCAAAGGCTCGTTGGCATTCACTTGTCCAAACGAAGTGGTTTTTGAGGTGGAGCTTGTTGGCTTTGGCCGCCTCTTTGTATCTCCGTGTGTTTGCCTTAATTGCCTCAAAAAATGGATGATTTCGGTCGCCGGACCTGGAGATGAATCTGTTCAGGGCTGCCATGCATCCAGTCAGTCTTTGAATTTTTTAGACGGAATCGGGTATCCCCATCTCGATTATGCATTAGACCTGTGTTGGGTTGACCTCAATTCCCCGCTGGCTAACTAGGTACCCCAGGAACTTCCCAGAGTGTACGCCGAAGCTGGTCTTTTTGGGGTTCAACTTCATGTTGTAGTGACGCAGTATGTCGAAGGTCTGTTTTAGGTGGTCCAGGTGGTCCTCCTTTCTCAAACTCTTGACAACTATGTCATCCACATACACTTCCATGGATTCGCCAATGTGTTGGTCAAACATTTTGTTCACCAATCTTTGGTAGGTGGCTCCGGCGTTGATGAGTCCGAACGGCATCCTTTCCCAACAATACATGTTCTTGTTGGTGTAGAACGCCGTGTGTTCCTGGTCATCTGGGTGTAGAGCTATCTGGTGATAGCCCGCGAAAGCATCCATGAATGTCATCATCTCATGGCCTGCAGTGCTATCCACCAGCTGATCGATGTGAGGCAGTGGGAAATTGTCCTTCGGGCATGCTTTGTTCAGGTCTGTGAAGTCGATGCATAGTCTCCACGTCCCATTGTGTTTTCTTACCAGGACGGGGTTTGCAATCCACTGCGGACACAAAGCCTCCTTGATGAGTTTGTTGTCTAACAACTTCTCGACCTCAACAGTCAGAGCTGCGTACTTGTCTGGTCCATACTTTCTTCGCTTTTGGCGTACGGGTTTCCTCGTCGGGTCTATGTTAAGTCTGTGGCAAGCATGTTCCAACGGGATCCCCGTCATGTCTTCGTGGGACCAGGCGAACACGTCCAGGTTGGTCATTAAGAATAGCTCCATCCTCGACCGGTACGGTTCAGGTAACTCAGAACCGATGAAAAGTTCCAAGTCCCTTTCCGGGTCCACTGGGAGTGCCGTCAACTCTTCCATGGGGGTGGCTTTTCTCTTTTGACTTTTCCATCTCGGGTCGCTGATGTACTCGTCCCACTCTTCTTGTGACATCTGGGCGGTCTCGTGACCTATGCGCGGTTCGATGTCATCGGGTTGGCTTTCAGCTTGGGTGGGCTCGTCAGCTGTGAGCACCTCCGGTGGTTTGTCAACTTGGAATGGTGTGGTGACTTGGGGAGTTGGGTCAACGTCCATTGGTGTTGGTTCTTGACCTCCCGCAGGTCCCCCACCTTGGGCCTCATCAGCTACCTCCATGGGAGTAGGCTGCTACCCCTGTGCAGGTACCGACCCCTGCGCAGGTCTCAACACTTGGGTTTCTTCCAAGTCCTCCATTGATGTCGATTGTGTGTCTTGCACAGGTCCAGTGCCTTGGTTGATTTCTGACAAATCGCCTACCTCCATCATCTCAGTTTCGACCGAGATGACGTCTGGGATGTTTGGCTCGTCTGCAGGAATCTGTACGTCCTTTTCGAGGATGTGGACCTGTGTAACAGACTTCTTGACCCGGCCATCTTTGATCTGGAGTAAACACTCTCGGGCCTTTTTCTGGTCACCTTTTATAGTTCCGGCACCTTTTGGAGTTGGGAATTTTAAACAGTAGTAGTAGGTCGAACACGCCACTTTGAATTCATTAATAAATGGACGGCCAAGGAACCCGTTGTAGGAGGACTGCTGGTCGACACTAGGAAATCTATGAGCCTAGTCAGTCTCCTTTAGGGATCCTCAGCCGATACAAGCTGGACGCTCAACCTAACACTACCTAGGGGGACGGTTACAGCTTCTCCGAACCCTACTATCCTAGCATTGCTAGGCTCCAGATACGACTCAAAATCACCCAAGGCATCCAAGGTGGATTTGAAGAGAATGTTGGTGAATGCGCCGGTGTCCACAAGTAGCCTGTGAACTCGGACGTTCATGATGTTGGCGGTTATCACCAATGAGTCGTTGTGGGGCATCAGTACCCCCTCCAGGTCCGCTGAAGAAAATGTCAGCTCGTCAGCAAGCTGTGAGATGGACCTGGGGCCGGAGCTGCCTTCCTGGCCTTGGTTTATGGCCCGGATTTTGGCCTTCCTCTTTCTTCTGGATATGGAGGATCCCCCGTCCTGGAGACCTCCGGCAGCTCCGATCTTCTCCTCGAGAACTAGGAGCTCTCGGGTGGGCTCCAAGTTTTACTGAGGCTGGGGAGGTACTCTCCGTCTGTTGTGGGGACTAGGTTGGTCTGCTTCCTCTTCCTCGTCATCGGAGGTAGCCCTCCTCTCGAACCTCGATCTCTTAGCTGGGGCCTTCCTCACGAACTCGGCCAATTTCCCCTCCTCGTAAAATTTCCAGAGTTGCTTGAGGAGGTCTCGGCACTCGCTGGTGAAGTGGCCGATGGCCTGATGGTAAGCACAGAATTTGTTGGGATTGAGCTTCGTGCGGTCCTGGCGGATCCGCCTTGGCTCCTCCAGCATGGCCTTGCCTTTGACGGCAGTGAAGACGTGGTCAACGGAGGCAGTGAGGACCTGATTGAGCTTTTCTTTGAGCTCGTCTCCCTCGCCAAAGGCCTTTAAGTTCTGGGGAGCCTTGTAGGTGCCCCCGGACTTCCTCCCGTAGGGCTTCCTTTCCTCGTGGGCACCAACTTCTTTCAGTAGTGCCTCCTGCATAGCCACAAACACCCCCGCCTTGTGGCGGAATTCGCTGTAAGTGTTGGGACATGCGAGGTGCATCTCCTTCCAGAGGTCGGTGCCCCTCCTGAGTCCGGCCATCGCTGCGACTACCTTGGTGTCCTCACTCACTGGCTCGCCTTCCAGTAGGATTTTGTCGAACCTTTCCAGGTATTACTGGTCGGTCTCACTCTCGCCTTGGTGGATGTTGGCGAGTCGGTGCTTCTGGGTAAGGTAGGAACCGAACCCAGAGAAGTGGGCCAGGAACTCCCGCGAGAGTTGGCCAAATGAGCTGATTGACCCCGGGGCGAGTGAAGAGAACCAGCGGTGAGCTCGATCCCCTAGGGTCAGCGGGAAGTTCCGGCGCTGGGTGGAGTCGGTGGTGCCGACCGAAATCATGAAGTCCACGTACTTGGCCAGGTGGACTTTTGGGTCTGATTCGCCTTCGTATGCGGACATCACCGGGAATTAAATTTTCTTCTGGACCGGTGCGCGGAGGATGGCAGGTGCTAATGGAGAGGTGGGGAGAGTCGTGGCGTCAGGTCCGCCAGACTTGGCTGCTACTTGTGCTTGTAGCATTTCAACGGCCCTTTTCAGTGAGGCCAGCTCGTCATCTCGGGTCACCTCCGGTGGAGGCTGCTCAAAGGTCGTGCGTCTCACTGACGCACGTCCCCGGGGTACCTCACTCTGGGGTGACCTCTCGGTGGCGGGCTGGACTTGGTGTCAGCCGTGGAGGCCTAGCCGGTCAGTGGCGGGCCTCCTCAGCCTTTCGTGGGCTGATCTGCGTGGCTGTTGGTCGGAGTCCCCCTGGGAAGCAGCTGGGGCCGTCGTACGTTCATTCTCTTCATATCTCGGGCCCAGGCGGCCTTGGAGGACTTCCCTCCTTTGTGATTGGTGGGTGCCAGATGCCCCGGTGTAGGCCGACTCCCTTCCGTTGTAAGGAGCGGGATCCTCCTCCACCATCTTGGCCTTGCTGGTCCTCTCCCTGCGCTGGCGAGCTTGTGCCGAGCTTGCCTCCTGCTCGGTGGGGAGTATGCTGTAGTCCCCTCTGGTCTGGGTGCCCTGAGTGGGCCTGGTCTGCTCCCGGGCTTCAGCAGCTGGAACTCGCCTGGGTACCAGGGCGAGCTCGTCCTGCTGTCGCTGCTGCAACCTTTGTAAGGTCGCTATGGTGCGTTGGAGCTCGTTAGGGTTGCTGGCCAGGTCCCTCAGGGCGGGAGCCAAGTCTTCCTGGGTCACCGCAACTCGTGGAGGTCGCGGAGCTACGGTGCTCTTCTGGGGAGGTGGTTGTGAAGTTTCCACCACCTGGCGTGAGGTCTCCACCTCGGCCTGATTTTGATCACCCCCTTTAGACCTTCCCGCAGCTGCGGAGGCCTGTCCCTTAGCGGCTCGAGTGTTTGCCATTTTTGGGTTTTGGAGGGGGTAGCTTGCTGAAGGTCGCCGGGGTGGTGGAGGTCGCTGGAGTGGTGGTCGTCCAGCTTAGGTGGAGCTGTGCAAGTTTTCGTCTAGCCTCGCGTGTGACGAATTATCCAAAATTCAGTTTATTCGTGTGCACGCACGCATTTGAAAACTTGTTCCGGGCAGATTCCGTAAAATCCGAAGGCTCGGGTTTTTGTCCGGAAATCTGGGTTCTTTGTTCAAGGGATGAAGATGTATGTGTATCTTCAAGTGTTCTTGAGTTTTATCAAGAACATCTTCGAATCTTCAAATCTTCAAGCAAACTCTAACGTTTCGTTCTTGAAAATTTTTAATTTTCAGATTCGACGGCAGGTACCACCCTCCTTCTAGCGCCAAATTGTTGATAGAATTTACTGATCGTGTTCGTTTATGTGGCTTTACGACTGATTAATTCTACCAAACAATAATCTTATGATTTTATGTTCTTGGGGAGGGAGAGTGGAGAGTTTAGAGAGAGAAATATTGCAATGAAGATTGTATTGATTGTGTGAAATGTGAGAAAAATCCCCTGAATAGTACAAGAGAGGTCTTATTTATAGGTGTGCGAATGTGAGATGGCACCTTAAGAGCCTATGTGGCTTCCGGTGTTGACGAGGGTTCCTTACCCTCGTCTTGATCTCCCACACTGCTTCCTTTATCATGCCTCATCCTACTACTATGCCTTAGACTAGATGGGCCTCATTAAAACCTCGCCGTAAACCACCCTTGTGGATAAACCGGACGGAGGGAAAAAGAGTGCGGCACCGGGGTTCTGCTGACAAAGGGCGAGCTCCCGAGCGTTGACCAGATTCCAGAGAATCGCACAGTGATGTACCACAGTCGGGCGAGCTCTGGGCCTTCCATAGGCGGGCGAGCTCTGGTCCCTCCCCAGTTCGGGTGGGCTCTGGAGACCTGGCAAGCCTTGGGGATTATTTTTGAAACTGACGTATTAGTTCGCCATATCAACATAGAGAATTACCCAAAAAATAATTAAAGATATAATTTGGAGTAGTTATATGAATTGTAGAGAGAAATGTAGAGAGAGGAATATTGTAATGTATTTCTTGTATTAGGAAAATCAGATCCTTACAAATGAGCTGATTACAAGTATTTATACTCTCTTGAGGGTGATGTGGCACGTTTATAGGTCATATGGCTTCTGGTGGTGACAAGTGTCCTCCACTTGTCACCACCTTAATGACTTGCTGCACTAACTCTAACCTTACTGACCTAGGCCTTCCCTATAGGTTCCTTAAACATCTTGTGTTTCCCTTCTTAGAAGTGAGGCGAGCAGTGTGGCGAGCAAGAAGGCGACCACCCTGAGCTTGTCCTCATGGCTTGGTGCCTTGTCACCTCCGAATTAAGTGACCAAGCCGGCGAGCAGGAAGGCGAGCATGGTGGCGAGCAACTTGGTCTTGACCTCATGGGCATGTTGCTTCGTTCCACCAAGGCTTAGGCGACCAACCTGGCGAGCACCCAGGCGAGCAACTTGGGCGTGGCCACGTGGGCTTGTTACCTTGCCATCCCTGAGCCAGGCGAGCAGGCTGGCGAGCAAACTGGCGAGCCACTTACCCTTCGGCTTGCTTTCACAATCGTCCGGCCGTGTCTGGTCTGTGTAAGACTTGCCTTAAGGGAAACGTTGTCAAGACTTCTACTTGATGATCGAAGAAGTAAGGTCGGAGCTTCCGTACGCTCATCACCAATATTTATGCCTGCTTCTCCATTGGGGAATATCGCAGCTCTGCCTCGTGTAACACTTGGCTGATATAGTTAGATTGGCAGGTGTGTTTTGCCCTCCGCACGTACCAAGGCTGAGCTTATGGCCACCTCTGATGCTGCCAGGTACAAGTATAACTTTTCTCCTGGGACGGGCTTCGACAGGATTTGGGGGTTGCTGAGATAGCTTTTTATATCTTCGAATGCCCTTTAACATGCATCAGTCCAAACATAGTTTTTTTTCCCGGTTCTTTTGCAGATGCCTTTGCCTTTGATGGACTCAAAGAGTGGCCTATTCTTGTCTCCGAATCTGGATATGAATCGGTTCAATGCTGCGATACATCCCGTGAGTCTTTGAACAGCTCGTACGTCCCTCGGTGGTCCCATCGCTAAAATGCATTTGACTTGTGAAGGGTTGACTTCAATGCCCCGTTGGCTCACCAGATGCCCCAAGAATTTTTCGGACTGTACCCCAAAACTGCTCTTCTTTGGATTAAGTTTCATGTTATATGTTCTCATGATGTCGAACGCTTGCTTGAGGTGCTCCAAGTGATCTTCCTTTCTGAGGCTCTTTACCACAATGTCATCGACATAGACCTCCATTGTGTTTTTCCAAGGTGTTGATCGAATATCTTGTTGACAAGTCTTTGGTACGTGGCGCCGACGTTGATTAACCCGAAGGGCATCCTCTTCCAACAGAACAAATTTTTATTTGTGTAGAAAGCTGTATGTTCTTGATCATCCGGGTGCATGGCAATCTGATGATAACCTGCAAAGGCATCCATAAAAGTCATTATTTCATGTCCTGCCGTGTTATCCACCAGCTGGTCTATGTGAGGCAACGGGAAGTTATCCTTTGGACACGCGGCGTTGAGGTCTGTGAAGTCTATACAGAGTATCCACGCTCCGTTCGGCTTCTTGACCAGGACGGGATTTGCCACCCACTGAGGACATAGTGCCTCCTTTATAAGCTTATTGTCCAAAAGCTTCTTCACCTCGCCGGTTAATGCTTCATACTTATCAGGTCCATACTTTCTTCTCTTCTGGCGGACGGACTTCTTTGTGGGGTCAATGTTGAGGCGGTGACAAGCATGTTCTACTGGTATACCCGTCATGTCCTCATGTGACCATGCGAACATATCGAGATTGGCCCGAAGGAACTCCTCCATTCTGCTTCTGTAGGGTTCTTCTAACTCTGCCCCAATAAAAAGTTCTAAGTCCTTTTTATTGGGATCTACTTGTATGGACCTCAAGTCTTCGACTGGAGTGGCACGTCGTTTTTTGTTCTTCCATCTTGGATCATCGATGGGCCCCTCCAAATGCATATCCATCTCCATCGGGATTGGCTCGTGACCCAGCCGGGGCTCAACATCATCCGACTCACTTGTTTGACCCTCCGGTGCTGGTTCTGCATCATCGTCCGCTCCGGTTACCATTGTTGGTATATCACCTCGATCCTCCGTGTTATTTTCTGCCTGCACCTCGGCCTGTTGACCTTGTAAGGGTATATCATCTATTTCCATCTCCACCCGCATTTGATCCACTTCCATCATCTCGGTCTCGATGGAGATAGCATCCAAGATGTTAGGTTCATCTAGGGAGTGTTGAGATGTTATGTCTTCATATACTAACACCTGGGTAACAGGTTTCTTCAGAGTCAATAAGCATTCTCGTGCTTTCTTTTGATCCCCTTTGACTGTACCTGCACCTTTGAGTGTTGGGAATTTAATGCAATAATAGTAAGTAGAACATGCAACTTTGAATTCTGAAATGAAAGGGTGACCGAGGAACCCGTTATAAGTGGATGGTTGATCTACGACTAAGAAATCTAACAACCTAGTCATCCTCCTTTCCGGGTCCTCAAGCGCTACAAGTTCTACAAACAGTCTTATTACACCTAGTGGGACGGTCACAGCCTCTCCAAATCCCACTATTTTATGATTACAGTCTTCTATATAAGACTCGTAATCTCCTAGCTGATCTAGTGTCTTTTTAAACAGGATGTTCGTGTATGCTCCCGTATCCACTAGTAGCCGGTGCACCTTCGTGTTCATAATATTGGCACTGATAACCAGGGAGTCGTTGTGCGGTGTTAGGATTCCTTCGAGGTCTGCTTGTGAAAAGACCAAGTCTACGGTTGGCTTAGCTGATGCTTTCGATCCAGACCCCGTTTCTTGTACTTGGTTAACTGCCCGGATCTCCACTTTCTTCTGCCTTTTTTAGGCTGGGCGTCCATCAACCATCCCTCCGGCAGTGCCAATTTTCTCGAGCACCAAAATTTCACGGTTGGGCTCTTGATGAGTGGGAACCACTGGCGGACCCCGACGCATTTGTCTATTCAGAGCTCTTTCCGTCTCATCATCATCTTCATCATCCGAATCCGCTTGTCTTGGCTACCGTTGTCTCTTCCCCGGAGCTTTCTTAACGAATTCGGCAAGCTTCCCTTCTTCATAGAACTTCCACAGTTGTTTCAAAAGATCACGGCACTCGCTGGTGAAGTGTCCGATGTTTTGATGGTCTGCGCAGAATTTGTTTGGGTTTAACTTGCTTCTATCTTGTTTGATCTTCCGGGGAGCCGCCAGCATGTCTTGATCTTTCACTGTCGTGAACACATGATCGATCATGGTAGCCAACACCTGATTAAGCTTTTCTTTGTACTCCACAGTATCTCCAAACGACTTCAGGATCTTTGGAGCTTTATAACCGCTGCCACTAGGCTTCTTACCACTCTTCTTGTCGTCAGCCTCCGTGCCTAACTGCTTAGCCATGGCTTCTTGCATTGCAACGTATACACCGGCTTTATGACGGAACTCAGTGTATGTACTTGGACAGGATATATGCATTTCTTTCCATAGGTCCGTTCCTTTACGCAGTCCCGCCATGACTGCAACAACCTTTGTATCATCGCTAACCGACTCACCTTCCAAAAGGATCTTGTCGAAATGTTCTAAATATTGCTGATCGATTTCTTCGGCTCCTTGTGAGATGTTAGCCAGTCGGTGTTTTTGAGTCAAGTATGTTCCAAATCTCAAAAAATAAGATAGGAATTCTCAGGTCAACTGGCCGAATGACTGGATAGATCCAGGTGTCAACTGGGAGAACCATCTATGAGCACGGTCCCCTAAGGTCAAGGGGAAATTCCTGCATTGAGTTGCATCTGATGCCCCCATTGAGATCATATAGTCGGCATATTTTGAGATATGGACCTTGGGGTCAGACTCCCCTTCGTACAGTACTAGTGATGGAAATTGTATCTTCTTCTGGATTGGTGCTGTAAGTATGGTTGTTGATAATGGTGAAATGGGGAGGGAGGTGTACGTTTCGGCTTTGTCCTTGGCGGCCACTTGTTGCTGCAAGTCTTCCACCGCCTTCTTCAACTTTTCTGTCTCAAGAATAGACGACCCCCGAGACGATCCCCTCCTCGAGGCTGTTCCGGGTGCACCTCATACTGACGTGCTGCCCCCGGCAGTCCCTCACTTCGAGTGACCTCTCGGTTTGGTCGTTGGAGGTTGCTTGCAGCATTCGGGCCCAGCCTTTCGGATGCCTGTCTCCTCAACCTTTCTTGGACTGGCCTGCGTTGGTGTCTTGCGTCAGACTCACAAGGCTCTTGATGGTGCGAGCGCCCGGTTCTTCCACTCCCGGAGTGATGGCTTAACTCATTCTGTATGTCCCCCTGAGACCTTTCAACATGTCGGGGCTGTTCAGTTGTTCGCCCAGCTGGTTGCCCAGATGCTCGAACATCTGGTCGCTGGTTTGATCGTCTAGGTTGGGGTCCTAGACCATCACTCATCTTTTGTCTGCCCTTTGAATCCTCTGGGGTGACACGTCCACTACTAGCCTCATCTTCTTGGTAACTCGTCCGCGTCTCATGCCTTGTCTCCGTCGGGTCTACTTGGATCATTGGCTGACGAGTCACCACCACCTGTTGCCTTTGCATTTGTTGCAACATGGCCATCACCCTTTCGATATCTTCGGGTGTCTTTACCATCGACTCCAAGGTGTCTTCAATTTGAGGTCTAACTGGTGCCGCAGGTAACGCCGGGACACAGGTTTGTACGGGATGCTAGCGTCCTGAAGGTTTCTTTCCCTTCCACCTTTGGCTCGTCGAGGTGGTGCGGGATTCGTCGTGGGAATCTTCGTACATATGCCTTGTCATCGTTTCGGTAGAAATTGTGCGCGGGATATGAATCCTTAAAGAAAATCCTTTTCTAGTTTGTGTTTGTAGGAATAAAAATTCTTCCTCAAGACACTCACAATTGAAGGAGTTTCTTCTTGTTCTACACAAAACTTACGAAACTTGAGGGATTTGTTCTTGATAAAATGAAGAACAAATTTGAATTCTTCGATCGACGGAGGTTCGTGCGCCCTTCTTCTAGCTCCAAATTGTTGAGCAATTCTTGTAATTGAAAGTTTATGTGGCTAATTGATCTTAGGGAATTACCCAAACAATAATTAAAGATATAATTTGGAGTAGTTATATGAATTGTAGAGAGAAATGTAGAGAGAGGAATATTGTAATGTATTTCTTGTATTAGGAAAATCAGATCCTTACAAATGAGCTGATTACAAGTATTTATACCCTCTTGAGGGTGATGTGGCACGTTTATAGGCCATATGGCTTCTGGTGGTGACAAGTGTCCTCCACTTGTCACCACCTTAATGACTTGCTGCACTAACTCTAACCTTACTGACCTAGGCCTTCCATATAGGTTCCTTGAACATCTTGTGTTTCCCTTCTTAGAAGTGAGGCGAGCAGCTTGGCGAGCAAGAAGGCGACCACCCTGAGCTTGTCCTCATGGCTTGGTGCCTTGTCACCTCCGAATTAGGCGACCAAGCCGGCGAGCAGGAAGGCGAGCATGGTGGCGAGCAACTTGGTCTTGGCTTCATGGGCTTGTTGCTTCGTTCCACCAAGGCTTAGGCGACCAACCTGGCGAGCACCCAGGCGAGCAACTTGGGCGTGGCCACGTGGGCTTGTTACCTTGCCATCCCTGAGCCAGGCGAGCAAGATGGCGAGCAATGTGGCGAGCCACTTACCCTTCGGCTTGCTTTCACTTTAACTATTCTTCAAATATTGAGCTTAACTTCTTTTATCAACAGAAACGTAAAAAAAAAAAAAGGTGAAAGTAATTATAGAATAGAGGGAATATTATTTAGTGAAAACGAATAATAATGTTCAATCGAATAAATTAATACTATTAAAAAATATATACTATTTACAGTTGGTAATTGGTGTACACAAATTCTTGAGGATGAAAAATATAATTGAATATGACGAATAAATCTTGCGAAAAAATTAAACTAATCCAAATATTTCGATTCCATTAGGATTGGACTCATACACATTTTTTTTAATAAAAAGGAAAATATTTTTTTATATTCAATAATTAATTCAGTACAATTGATCAATTTTTATAAGAAAAATAAAAACTACTCTAGAACAATTTTGAGGACATGAAGAGTAAACAAAAGAGACGGATACGAGAGCAACTTTTTATACTCCCTCCGTCCCATAATTGTTTTCACACTTTTCTTTTCCGTCCGTCCCACAATTGTTTTCACACCCTATAAATAGAAACTATTACTTTAACTTTATCCCCAAAATCTAACTAATCTCATTATTTTAATAATATAACTTTACACAATACTCTACTTTTCTTAAAAAGTGTGTCATCCCAAAGGTGAAAACATCTCTGGGACGGAGGGAGTATTTCATTGGCGAATAAAAACATATCCTACTAAATTGTCTCCCGCAATTTAAATCTAATATCGTCATCTATCTAAAAAGTTAAACTAAAATAATACAATATCTTAAAATATATAAATTAGATTTAATGGATCAATCTATCAATCGGATATTGTAGCAACAGCATCAATGATGAAATAGATCGATCCTTTGAAAAAATACCACCAAGAGCGGCAGTGCAAGCGGCAGCGCAGTTGGTGGTGAAGGTGACGGTGGTGTTACGACAGTAGATCCATATCATTTTTTAATTGGGTGAAAATCTAAATACGGTGGGGAGAATTTCACTAAGACACTCAAAGAAGTTTTAGAAGTGACTATAAGTGGTGGAGAAAGAAGAAGATTGTTGTGAAAGAGGAAGATTGAGAATTGGAGAAGAGAGTTTTAGGGAGAAAATGAGTTACAAAATTTACAGAGTCATGCACATTTAATTCAATGGACTAATTTAATGATCCAAGTTTAGTTTGAAATTTTGAAATACTTTTCCTTTTTCTTTCCCTTTTTGATTTATATTAATATCAAATGCACTTGAAATTCATGTACATTTCTAAATAAATATTTTTATTTTAACTAAATAATCATTATTATTTATAATGAACAATTCGTTGCTGGCCATTACTGTTCAATGAAAACATACAACCTATATATTTAAAAACAGGTGGTGCATTTTATCAATAAGAGAATTGCGCTTTTGGCTTATAGTTGGTTTTGTGAGAATTTGCTCACTAATTTGTAGTGTTTAAAGTTAATAAGTAAACAATTTTATACATATAGGCTTCATTTGGTAGGTATTACTAGGTGTTATAAATTTTATATTTAAAATTCATATTATGTTATTTGGTATGGTGTAAAAAAAGTTATATAAAATTATTCTTAAAATGTAGTTACACTTGGTAGCATGTAATAATTTTTTTTCAATCATTATTAAGTTATTTGGTAGGATGTAATATATATAGAAAGAGAATTTTTTAATATATATTATAATATGAAATAATATATATATATATATATATATATACTGACCATCATCTTCTTCGACCCCTACTATCAAGAACAAAAAACAAACACAAAAAATCTTCAGTGCCTTCTTCGATACCTTCAAGGTCAGCGAGGTTGATGACCATTAACGGTCATGGAAACCCCAAATTGAAATTCCAAAAGAGGAAACTTCATGACTGATTTTCAGAGCTTCGAACGAAGGCGATTTTTGGCGATTGTGAGGAGCGACGATCGTGGCTGTTTTCCGGCGAGATTGATGGCCATTAATGACCATGGAAATCCCAAATACAATCCCAAAATTGAAATTCCAAAAGAGGAAACTCCATTCCTGACTTTCAGAGCTTCAAACAGCCTTCTATGGCTGTTAAATTTCAGAGCTACGAACAGAAACGACAATTCAAGTGTAAAAGGTGATGGCCATGGCAGTTTTCATAGCTTTTGACCCTGGCTTTTCGTTTATTTTTAATTGTTTTTTTACTGTAGAAACCAGAAAATATTAGTATGGGGTGAGGGACGATATAAACTCTGCTGTTGTGGATAGGGAATGAACCGTAATACGGTTTGTTATTTTACCGGGTCATCCGCAAAATCAAACGGGTTCATATTATTTCTATATTGCCTACCAAATGATTTTATGTTAAGATAAAAGTCAGTAATATGGGGTTATTACTTCCTACCAAATGGATCCATAAAGTACAGAATTTATACATATATATTTATATACTCATACTGTTCATGAATTTTTTTCCCATTTCATTATGGGCACGAAATTTAATACTCCCTCCATCCCAACATTTTCTTCATAGGTGGAGTTTCACGCATATTAAGAAAAAGTGAAGTATGTGAGTGTGAAGTTAAATAATATAATATAAAAAAAATGTACTTTATTGACTTTTGTGAGTGTGAGTTGTTTTATTTTTTGGGGTCTGAAGAAAAAGTTGGGACGTCCATATAAGGAAAGTGTGAAGTTTATCTTGGGACAGATGGAGTAAAAAATAGTATTATATTGAAATGATAAATAAAGTAAAGAAAAAATAAGAGTATTGTGGGCCCAAAATTTTATTGTGAGTGTGTGTTGTTTCCAAATAAGAAAATGAGAAAAGGTTTTGTGGACAAACAAAAAAAAAAGTAAAAAATAATTTGATAGACAGTTGGAGTATATATTATTGTGAACTCTTTCCTATTTAAAAATTATTATCATGCAAACATAATATTGTTATTACGAATATCAACTATTACTATTTAAAAATTAAATAATAAATATATTTAAATAATAATAGTTAATATGCATAATATATATATATATACAACAAAAATATTCAGAAAAAAAAAACTTGAATTCAAATAATTTTTGTCATGCATGGCAGCATGTGTGTGTTAGTGCATATATGCCACTCAATTATTTAATTGAGTGATTTAACGCCAATTTGTTGGTCAATAATATGACGCAATATTAATAATTGCATGGTGTAGAAAACAATGTTAATGGGCGTTGGAAAAGAGTGCGCATCCATGCAGCGATGTCAACTTAATTTTTTTATATTATTATTATTATTATTATTATTATTATTATTATTATTATTATTA
>JAPKLY010000105.1:924622-992497 GCA_026898435.1 Prunella vulgaris
TATTATTATTATTATTATTATTATTATTATTATTATTATTATTATTATTATTATTTCGGATAAACGTCGGTTTCACCTAACAACTGTAATAATTATTGTTTTGGACTAGGTATTCTCAAAGGCCGTCTTCATTCAGAGTTTACATATCTACTTATTCCATGCGTATGAACATGTATGTATACACTAGCAAAAAATTACCTAAAAAATTAGATTCACCTATAAAAAAATTAATAAAAGATTTTCATAATGAAACTGCATATTCATTTCTTAACTTACAAATAATTTTTCAATAGAATCAATCTGGTTACGAAATGAAATTTTTAGGTAATTAATAAATCAATTTGCCTATAAAAAATTACCTACAAAAGTGTGCTTGTATACTTTCCATATATAATTTTTTAATTCATAAACGGACCTCACAATACTCCATAATACATTCCCACATATTGCATTAAACCATGTGTAAAAAATATTATTATTTATTGTGAACGGGGGAGTACATTTTTCACTATCTTACTTTACGGAAAAATAATAATCATGTAATAAAAAATAAATATTTTGCGGAAAATTAATATTTGTTTTGATAGTAACACACATTTTGCCCTTGTATAGTATGAAAAAAAATATTACTGTAAAAACAAATAAATGTATGTGAAATTCAATATTTATTCTTGATAGTAGCATACATTTTAACATTATACAATAATGCACATTCGTCCACATAGTTGTGGTACGATTATACTCAACTGGGGGATCTGACCTGACTTACCAAGCACCAGCTCAAATCCAGTAAAGTTTAAGCTCCATTCAGCTCGGTAAACTCACGTCATCCACAACCAGGAGTCTGACCGAACTTGTAGAAGCTCGGTAAACTCACGTCATCCACCAAGCTTCAAACTCAAAAGTTCTCTGTAGCCTGACGTTTTCAGGATCTATGAGACTCAATAGTACAAGTCTTGAGGACTATACTCTTTATTGAATATTCTACTGAATAGCTGAGAAGAGTCAGTTTACACTCAATGGAATTCATCACATCTTCAAGTCTTCTGACTCCGATTGAGGTCCCGCCTCCTACCCATGAGGATCCAATCAACGAACAAGTACAAAAATATAATGGAATTTAGAGCTTTCAGAAATAGTTTACAACCTAGATCTGCCAGTAACAGCGGGCACCGTCTTTTACAGTAGGATAACTGATCGGTCTTGTATACTTGGCACCCAGCCATTGGCCCAACATAATTCTTTAGGGCTAATTCATGGCAAATGGCTGCAGCCACCATCCAAATTAAGGCACAAAGACTTGGATCCTACGAGCCTTTTTAGCTCAGAAATTTGTATTTCAAGCACTATAAATAACATCATTCATTGACGATTAATAAAGACAGAGAATACACATTTAAGTTCAAACTCTTGTAATATAAGATTTGACAAATCTTTGTGTTATAGTTTTTGCAGTTTATATTTATGTTAACACTCATTCATAGAATCAATTTCATTCTCATTATTGTTGTAGATAAGACTATATAAATTTCATAATCATTGCTACTAATTCTAGAGTCTAATAGTAATAACACAAATTGGAAACAAAGTCTTGAAATCATTATTTCCACGATACTTTTGGGAAAAAATTGCTCAACCAGTACGACCAACCAACGTCTGCGAGATTTCTAATTTGGCATTATATTCAAATTAAATTAATACTTTTATAAATATGTAATCATACGCATGCAGTCACGCCCACGTATATAATTCATTGATATATAGTATTCTTGTTAGGAGAATAAACCGATCATTAATTATTAGTTTTAATCAATTTTGTATATCTACTTGATTATAGGATTAAGAAAAGTGTTAAAATTATAAAAATTAATCTGGTTTTAGGGTATGTCAATTTCAAATTACAATGGTTTCATGGTATGAAATTGGATGTATTTAATTAATAATACCATAATATTTTTTCTATAATACAATTATTTTTTATAAATTAACATCATAATTATTGTAATACAGAATAAAATATTATGATATTACTAAATAAAAATTTGATACCATGACCATATTTGTTTGCTGATTGCGTACTCATTCTAAATATGTGCCCATTTTTTTTTAGAAAGGGTTAATTCTATAAAAATGCACCACCTTTTACTCAACTTTCAATTTAATCCTGAGTTTTACGATTATTAAAAAAAATTACAACCTTTTAAATAATTTCAATTCGATACACATTTTTTATTTTCGGTCCGCAATTGATGACGTGTCTCGCTGGAGCGCGTGAAATATTGTCACGCTGACGTACACATATTAAATTATTTTTTTAATTTTTATTTTTTAGTTTTAATATCATATCTAATATATACAAAAAAAACAAAAATGTATATTATAAAATGTTTTTTTGAATGAGAAATACAATGAAAAAAAAAAATTTACACCGAATTCTAGGTAGACTTAAAATGACACTCAAAAATGATTTTTTAATATAACTTTTGTTATTTTTTGTGTATATGATATATGAAGTGGAAACTAAAAAATAAAAAATAAAAAGATAATTTAATATGTGTACGTCAGCGTGACAATCTTTCACGCGCTCCAGCGAGATACGTCATCAATTGTGGATCGAAAATAAAAAACGTGTATCGAATTGAAATCTTTTAAAAGGTTGGGATTTTTTATAATAATCGTGAAGCTCAGGATTAAATTAAAAGTTGAGTAAAAGGTGTTGCATTTTTATAGAATTAACTCTTTTAGAAATAACATTACATGTTACATTTTGTTAGCTAACTAAAGTATTTAATCTAACAAGGTGAATGTTGAGAATACAGTATGAATTCTAAAACCAACACATTACGTTTCTAATTCTCTCTCTCTCACCCCCAGTTTTTAGGGTGATTTACATATAAATTAAAAAATATCACTATATTTTTAAATAAATTTATAATATTTGTATAGAAATATTTTTTTTTTTCTGTATAGAAGCACTTTTTTTTTCTGCACAATACAAATTTATAAGTATAGTAACTTTTTAAAACCTATGTGAAAAGCACCCTAGTTTCTTATATGAGTAGGATTTTTTGTCAAACTTGTATTCATCGTAAACTTAAGTTCAGGTTCAATTTTAAATATTAGGCTAATCTACAATTAAAAAAAATATAAATCAGGCATAATCTTTTCCACGCTGAAATTAAACGAGGGGAAGAAATTAGAAGTCAGAGTTTTTTTATTTAGTTTTATTTCTATCATCATAGTGATAGTAATTTGAGATATTTTAATTCGATTATTCAGTTGGTACAACTCAATAGTTTTGATAATGTCCAAACCCTACGCACAATGGGACCTCTAAATGATTAATGTTCAATATAATATTATATCGCCAATATATTTACATTTTGTAGGATTGTATAGATATAAATAACTATTCACTCCGTCCCACTATCTGTTGCTCATTTTGTCATTTTCATCCATTTCACTATAAATTTTTCATTTGATTTTTATCTTTTTTTAAAAACTACTATTCATCTTTTTTATTATTTTTTTTATTAATTTTTACACTATCCTTATTATTTTTTTATTTTTTTCATCACATCACTTATACCTTTTTTACTTTTTTCATCCTATCACTTATACTTTTTGCTTTTTTCATCACATCACTTATACTTTTTTACTTTGACCTTAGTTCGTATACTTTTTTACTTTGACCTTAGTTCGTGTGCTCAAAGTCATGGTGCAACTTATATAGGACAAAATGAGTAAATTGCACTCAAGTGAACCTCTGTGTGTGTGTATGTGTGTGTTAGAGAGAGAGACTCTTGTCACTCACATTTCAACAACTCTGCATGAAATAACTTTCTAATTTCAGTATGATTGTTATGATCCTAACATCATTTACAGTATGAAGACAGTGGAGTAAAATTGATTGTTATCTGCAAATATTTCAAAGAAATAGCGTATACGAAATCCAACTGCTAATTTTGACAGAAATTGATTGTTATCTAACAAATATATCAAGACAGACTATGATCAAACGGAAATAGACATTCCAAAATCATGCACAGCTCCAACTAATACAAAATCATCCCCTAATATCAACCAGTGTAAACAACCCTTGCTGGAAAGACAAGGCCCGTAACACAAACATGAGAAATTATGCACAGAGATGCTATTTTCGTATTACAATCCCGGGGATGTCCTTTAATCCCATCTTTATTGCAGTTTTCCGGAAGAGTGCAGGTGGCTTTTGTAAACCAATGGATGCTGAAAATTGGTTAGCCAACTCTACAAGTGTTGTTTTGTCCCTACCAATTATGTTGATGGAGTTGTAATAACCAAGCCATGCATGATAAGCTGCTTCTTTGATACTAGTATCAATCTTCCCCATTGACTCTTCTATCTGCATTTATGTTGAAAAACCACATCTTCATGCTGAGGCCAACACCAACATATAAATAATAATGAAGACAATAATGATTCTGGCATCTACCCTTGCCAACTGTTGCATGGTGTACTTGCAAGTAACACCAGTTGTACTCATGACCCACAACCCAACACTCATGGGGGAAGACATAATGAAAACCCAAAAGAGAAAGACAAGATTAAGAAAAAGCTACAAAATGAGTTCCTTGATAAGCATGAAAATCAAGATATTATCCATCTCAAAAAGGGCAAGAACTTTTACGCAACAGTTGCACCCGCAACTCAAGAGCATTTTTAAATGGTACTAGTTGGTTAGTATTTGTTGTGCATCCGAGTGTTACACTTTGGAAAGATAAGTGACGAAGTTAATCAAGCCTCACTTCTTGGCCGTCTTAAATGCCTTCATAGGTTGCCCAACCCGACCAAAAAAAGAAAACAAGCAAGCAAACAACAAACATTGTTATAGATTCATAATCTATTTGTTTGCTTTGGTTTACTACAAAGTGCAGTAATTTGAGCTACTATGAGGAAGAGATTATACACCTTATCTTTTGCATCTGGATCTAGTTGTGGTGAAGGGCATTTCTCAAGGGGAAGATCCTTTATCTCATCTAAGAAATATTGTTCAAATGGCGCAAGCAATAGAAATCCTTCGCCTTCTTTCCCCTGCCGCCCTGTTCTTCCAAGTTTATGAATATATTGCCCTCGATCTGGGGCAATGCCAACCTAACAGTTTCAGAAATCATTGATCAAGTCTCGTCGTAACATGGTAAAAGCCTTGGGGACAACACAAAAATGGAAAAGATAAAAGTGAAGGAAAAAGAAAGGAGTTTAATCAATTATGGCCTGAAAAATAGTAAAATTATCAAATAGGGGACTAAAAGATTTTTCTTTTTGACTTGGGACCTGAGACATTGAAAATTATCAATTTGCATAGATAGAAATACCAATTTATGGCTCACAAATTTTTAGCGTGAGTTTGACATTTTATAGATTCTAGTTATCCAACAATATTTTTATAGCTCAACTAATTGATAGTTTTAGTATTTTTTGACAAGGTACATCCTTTCAACCATCAGAAATGGTAAGTTACTTATAGCTTAACTAGGCAAGAGATGACATTTGTAAAAGGATAAAACATAGTAAAAAACAAGCGCTTAGAAATTGAACCAAAATATAATCAATCACCTGAATGACTAGTGTAACATCAGGATAATTCAACCCTCGAGCAGAAACATCAGATGTAATTAGAATTTGTTGTTTGGATTCCTTAAACTCTTCGGAGATCCTAGTACGATAGAGTGCTGGTTTTCTGGAGTGAATCTCTCTAACATTCAGTTTCATATTCCGGAAGAGGGAATACATAAGTGATGTCATCATTGCAGTTGCGCAGAAAACAATAACCTGATAAATCAAAGTACAATCAGAAAAGAGAAAAGAAAAAAAATAAAGAGGGAGGGGGGGTGGGAATTTCGAAAGTGTTTCATGAGAAGGAAGCAGCCATTTACCTTGTACTCAGGCACTTCAGATATATGGTTCCTTAACAGATGGTGTACTATATGAAAATGTTGATCATGGGGTGCAATAAGGTATGATTGTCTAACCTGCTTGACAAGTAAAAGATCAATAAGCTTGTCTAGTAGATAGCGTGTGGCATGTCTGTAAAAGATTAAAATGTTTTGTTTCTAAGGTTAATTGCATAAAAAATCACGATACACATTTTTTCAATTACAACATATGTTTTTGAATTTGCAATTCGAAACACAGACTTGTAAAATTTGGCATTTATATCATACGACTATTTTTGGCAACTCATACTTAATGTGGCAGCCAAAAAATCTTCAAAAAATTGCAAATTTTTTAAAACATACTACATATTGTAATTGAAGAAACGTGAAAATGTCCATAGTCATGAAAGGAGCAAGACACACAAAGGCACAAGAGGGGTCCTAACACCTAAGGCGCAAGGCGCGCGCCTAAGTTCTTTTTTTTCCTAAACATTATTTTTATATTCTTATAAGGTTATAACATACTTCACATACTGACCTGCAAAATTAAAATTTAGTGCCACATAATACTGCCAACTAAGCAGTACATAAAAATTAGAAAATAATGGTAACATAAAACTAATACTACTATAGTTGCGAAGTTAAAATTCATTATCACACAAAAATTGTCAAATGTTAAAAAAAAAAAAACAGCAGTTGAGATTTTCATTGGTGTAGTTGACTAATCCACATTCTCATCCAAATCAAAGTTCTCATTATCAATGTATTCTTCATCTTCATCTTAATTTTCATCTCTAGGTCTAAAAGATGAGTCTTTTATAGCTTTTCCCTTGACGACTTGTTTGTCTTTACCTTTAGGTGGCTTAGCAATTGAACTACCCACACTAGATGAAGATTTCTTCCTTCTAGTTTGATATGCAGGCTCATCAAATCCAAGAGAATCACCAGCCACACTCAAGTCAGGTGAACTTGATTTCCTTTTCTTCTAAAACCCTAATTATTTCGTTTAACCTAGTTTAAAAAGTTTTTTCTTTTTTTAAAAACGTGTAAGTAATTTCTTAAAATATGACCCAGAAATGTGTTGAAGTTGCTTAGAAAAATGTTTTGACCAAGAGGCGCACCTCACCCGAGGCACAATGAATCTCGCCTCAAAAAACTTCAGAAAGGCACATACCCTATAGCCTCAAGCGTCTTGCGCCTGAGGCGCGCTTTCAAAACTATAAAAATGTTGTGATTATTTGGCAATAAACCCTTGTTTCTAATATGCAGTGGTGAAAAAAAAAATATCATAGTTAAAATATAAGAGGAATTAAACAATATATCCCAAAGAGATGTTGGGTTACCACCAAATCATAAAAGTATACCTTAGAACTGGTTTCTAAACAACCAAGCCCCATAGTGTCTATAAAGGCATGTTCCCTTTTCAGAACAAGCTGAGATATTCGACGGACCTGAAATTGTACAAAAGGGAAGATGCATGATCGGATCCAGTGTGTCAATTGACACATAAAAAAAAAGAGAGAAAATGCCCAAATTCTAACCTCCCTTGGGATTGTAGCTGAAAACAGTAAAGATTGCCTCTTGCGAGGCAAACAATCAACTATTTTCTCCATATCTTTACGAAACCCCATGTCTAGCAAGTGGTCTGCTTCATCAAGTACAAGCATATGTAATCCCATTAAGCGTGCGGAGATGGTCGATTTGTTCTCAATGTGATCCAACAATCTACCAGGAGTCGCAACAAGTATCTGTAAACATCACATTATTAATACAAAGATCTTATCACCAATAGAAGTGTAAATTGCAAAATTGCTTCCTTGTCTATGGGGTGTTTGCTATTTTTTACTTTCATGTGAATCAATGTTCTCCCATAATTTCTAAAATATATGCAATTCTAGTCCTGAGTTGCAACAAGTATCTGTAAACATCACATTATTAATACAACGATCTTATGACTAATAGAAGAGTAAATTGCAAAATTGTTTCCTTGTCTATGGGGTGTTTGCGATTTTTTACTTTCATGTGAATCAATGTTCTCCCATAACTTCTAAAATATGATGCAATTCTAGTCCTGTATTGACAATTTTTGGTTTAGATGATAATCAATTTGTGAATTTTTAACTGAAATTAATAATTCGGGGTCTCATTATGTCACGTAAACGACACCAAGTCATTAGTCCCACTTCTTCACTTCTAGAAACAGTTTTGCTGTTCACTCAATAATCGAAACAGTTTCCACTTCTTCAAGCTGTGCGCTGCTTATGTATACCTGGCATGGTTCAGATTCGAGACGTCGTTGATCAACTTTGAATCGTGTCCCTCCAACTAATGTTTGCACACCCATGCCTTCATGATGCTTTATGAGTAAATTAGCTTCTGCAGATATTTGACTAGCAAGTTCTCTAGTGGGGCAAAGGATAAGAACATATATAGGTGGAACACGCTGAACTGTTTTAGTACTTGATGCCTTCAGAACTGTTTCAATAGCAGGAAGCTGTTTAAGTTTAGCAAAAAGTGACAAAATAAATGAAAATAAGCTAAAGAAAAGGCTGATTTACAGATGCAAAGTTGAGGGATATACCAAAAAAGCAATGCTCTTGCCCGTTCCAGCCTTAGCTTTGACTAAAGCATCCGTACCTGTGAGCAAAAGCAGTCAACTGTCTGCTTCTTGGGCACATGCAAAGAACTTACTTCTAAAGATGGTGAGAAAGTGATTCGTAATTCCTCCAAACAAATGAGAACATATGTGTGACAAAATCCTAGTATCCTAGATTCTAGTTATCTAGTATGAACAGAATAGCAAATAGAGCATCAGAGACTTCAAAAGTTCAGGTGAAAGAAAACGAAAAATAAATTGAAATTCACGAGAAGAAATTATTTGTCAATGATGTTATATAGTTTGATAAATCATGCAGGAAACATAACTCTCTGGGACACTATTTATATATAACAAACAATGATACCCATATCCCTTGTTGATCAGGACTTGGACAAAGAACATTTCAAGGGGCAGATAAAATATGTATTATTTTTAAGAAAACATATATGGTACAGAACTGCAAGAACTACCTTAATCCCATTTTATACTTCTAGCTCAATTGTTTAGTCATCTTAAATTTTCGCCATATATTAAAAGACCTCCATGCACTTGACACTAATGGTAAAGTATAATACTCCACAGATAGCAAACTTTATTCTGGAAAATCAAACATGGAGAACAAAAGACCTGGAGTACTATAAAAGCAGAAAGAACTTAAAAATGTAAATGTAGACAAACCTTCGTGGAAGGCAGAAAGGGTCGCCTCTTGTACCCTGGTCATTTGCACATAACCAGCCTCAGTAAGAGCTCGAACTGTCAATGAAGATACATCACCCTCAACAAACCTGCAAAAAATTGAATCCACATAAATTATCACCAAACAATTAAAGTAAACATAAATCCATTTAGGCATTAAAGAAGATTTCTCATTTAAAATGAACCCCCCACAGACCATTTTGTACTCAGAACTGATTCCTCTTCATCCTTTTCCCTTCCGTCCTCCTGCATACTCCTCCTCAGCCTGACCTCCTCCTTAATTGCCTCGACCTGCTGAGATAAATCAATTTCATCTTCCAAACAATTCAATGGCACTCGTTTCTTAATAATCTTGAAATCGTACTCCCTTAACGCCGCACTACTTCCCACAATCTTCCCCTTACTTTCCAATTCCTCATCGCTGTCAACATCAGACGAGTCCATCTGGCCACTTCGGAACCTAGGCCACTTAGCCCTCCTACCACCCCCAGACCTCTCTTTGGTACCTAAGCTATCATTAGCTACAGAATCTTGGCCTTTACTGGTAATATTCAACTTTTTATGCATTAAACTACTAGCAGCCGCAGAATAGTAACAATCCAAATTCATTGAATTGCTCATACCAATCAAAATTTCACGCCTACAGTTACCCATTAAAGCAAAACCATTACTTATCATCCCCAAATACTTGATTTGCAAACCATGCTTAACACTCCCAGCTCGATTAGAACAAGAAGAATAATACCGGGATCTAGCTACACCACCACTAACATTCATCGAAAAACCATTCTTCTCAATCTTCTCACCACCACTAAAATTTGATCTCTCACTAACCAATTTCTGCAGATTAAGGGGCTCACCAGAAAAACTATGTTCCTGAGGCGTAGCTGGAACTTCCAACGGCCCATCATTTTCGTTCCACAAATCTTCAGCTCCTTCCTTCATGAACCGATCGGCAAGCACCTTGATATGTTGTTGGGGCGTCAGAGGGTCGTAATTGGGCTGGGTCCCACAGGACTTTTCCGGTCCCAAAACTAATTTTTCAGAATCAGCGATTTTGGCTCTAATCGCTGACCGGATTCGTGCTTGGTACACTTGTTTTTCTTGTTGGAGAAGATGCTTCTCTTTCTCCCGAGCTTTCTTCTCGTGCATCCGTTTCCATTGCCACTTGTTGAGCCCTCCCGGAAAGGTACGAGGGCCACCGCTCATCCGGCGGAGAAAAATGAGCCTACTGTGAAGCGATTTCGAAAACCTTTGGAATAAAATGGAGGAGAAATGCATTCTGCAAAATTTGGGGGATTTTTTATTTTTTCAGGGTTTAGGGTTTAAGACAAGGTCTGTTGATATAAAATGGAGGAGAAATGCACTCTGCAAGTTGCTTCTGTCAACTTATATACTCCCTCTGTCCCGCAGGAATTTGCACACTTTCCTTATTTGGACGTCCCACACAAATTTGCACACTACTAAAAAAGGAAGCATTGATTTAAGTGCACACTCACAAACTTTTACACATATTTACCCATATACCACTACTTTATATATAAAACTATTTTTTCTTAAAAAATGTGCCGTCCCGTAGGGTGCAAATTCCTACGGGACGGAGGGAGTATTATTGTTATATCATTATTATTGTTATATTTGATTGTTATTGTATCAATATAAATTACCACCTCCCCGCGAATTATAATTTAATTTAATTTTTTTTAATCTGATAAAATAAATTATCATCTTTTAAATTTTTTTGTAATTTAAACTTCGAACGACTTGTTCATTATCCAAAAAATAATATAGACAAATAAATGCACATTCATCATCTCAATGAACATCCACATCATTAAATATTTAAAAATATAAATAAACTTATTAATATTATAAACATAAAAAAATAAAAGACACATATAATTTTTACAAAAAATAGTCATTGTTGATAGAATTTAGTAATCGCGTGTTTATGTGGCTATGATAACATATAACTCTATCAAACAATAACCTAAGAAATAAGTGTTCTTGGGGATAATGTAGAGAGAGAAAGTGGGAGCTTAGAGAGAGAAAGCTTATTGTATTATGTGTACTTGGAGAGAGAAAAATACAAGAGGGACTTATTTATAGGTGTACATTGTTACTACATCATTACTTGCTACTTACATGACTAATGTCCGTACGCTGGTTCTAGGCGAGCTTCTGGGCGAGCTTCATTGCCTTGTGTAGTTTTTGGTGTAATATAGAGATGGACTTCAGCTTGGTCCCCTTGGTTACGGGCGAGCTTCTAGGCGAGCTTCAGTTCGAGCTTCTGGGCGAGCTTCAGTGCCTTGTGTGTTTCCAGAGCCATGTAGAGGTAGGTTTAGAGCTTCTGGGCGAGCTTCTCTGCCGACCTTCTCTCCCAGGTATGGCCAGGTACCTCGGCGAGCTTCCATCCTTGCAAGTCAAGTCTCTCCATGTTGGCTAGCTTCTCCATGTTGGCTAGCTCCTCCATCATTTATTCTTGTAATCCTTTACCAGTAGTTTGTTTTAGTTCGTCTATCAACATTTGCCCCCCAGCTCGCTCACATCATGATATTTCTAATGTGTGGGCGAACTGATTTGTCTCTGTGGACGAAGGCTCGAGCGTTGGGGAACTACTTCTTAGTAAGGTGTCGAGCTTGCAACCGAGCTTCATTGTGGCGGTTTGAGTGCTGAAATAACCTCGATTACACCAACAATCTCCTACTTTACCATAAGAGGGAGTAGATTAAGCTTGAATTGATCTGCCCTTCGCTCTGTCTTCTTCTTTGTGCTTATATTTCCTTGCGTTCATGTATAGATGCATCAAGTGTGGCTTCGCAGGATTCTATAACCGTGTAACGAATACATAGAAGGACGCTACAGGCCTCATTAAAAACCTAGCCGTAAACCACCCTTGTGGATAAACCGGTCGTAGGGAAAAAAGAGTACCGTGCAATCCTTTCAGATACCCGTAGGTTATTTGAATCTCTGCGTTCATTGCTCCATTCGTGCGGGTTGAGTGAGCACTGACTTCTTGTGTTTCTTTATACCTGCAAGTAGATACATTTGAAAAATAGTTTGCATCCAATATTTCTTCATACCTGGAACATTCAATGTATGGTTTCTCGGCAAGCGCTTCTGCTTGGTTGCTTTGTGACTTTTGTTGTAGTATCGGGCCCTGCTTCTTTCATACTGATGGATGAGATTGAGCCAGCTGAGATGTCACCATTCACTCCGGTTGAAGAATAGATTATTCCTACCGTTGGTGAATGTGCCCCCCAACTGTCTATATTTTTCGCACGTTATTGTCTTTTGATCGCTTTTATATTTTGGTACGCAAATGTTCGTCTTACACCACTTACGGAAGTGAATCGTTTGTCTTACGCCGCTTCGGGCAGCGAATCATACTTGTTTATTTGGCACTTATTTGTTCGTCTTACGCCGCTTAGGGCAGCGAGTTGTGCTTGGTTGTTCACTTGGGCGATCGGGTTTTTAAAAACCTTGTCTTAGACGTTTTAAATCGTCTGTTGTGAACTTTTTCTTATCTTTGGGCAGTGGGTGCTTAGCGATCCTTTAAGAAAGACACATTCGCTAACCTTGGGCACTTTGGCCTTTGCCTGTGAGCTTTTAGATTATAACGTTTGGGGACCTTGGTCCTTATGTATTACGAAGCTTCGAATGATTGATATTTCCTTCTACTGCCAACAGCTGTGTATACTCCATTTTCTTCCAACTTTTTGAACCAGTGTGGGCACACGTTCGTACAATGAATCTATCATCTTGGTCTCAGAAGTCTGATTTGGTGGCACACACATGATCTTGGACAGACTCCTCAAGGAAGTGTAGCAGCTTCTTCCCTTAGGGGCATATAAGCTTTCTTCTTCCAATCATCTTTTCTTGTGTTACCGTTGTAAGTGCTTCGGCTTCAGCCCACTTAGTGTAATAGTCCATTGCCACGACAGCGAACTTTACACCGCCCCTGCCAGGTAGGAGTGGGCCGATCAAGTCGATACCCCATTTTGCAAAAGGTCATGGGCTGAAAACTGACTTAAGTTGAGTAACTTGGGAGTGGATATAAGGTGCGAACAGCTGACACTTTCGGCACCTTCGAGCAAAGCTAATGGCATCTTTTTGTAGGGTAGGCCAATAGTACCCCTGTCTGATCATTTTGTATGTCAAAGCTTGCCCCCCAGCGTGACTTCCTCAAATTCCTTCGTGAATTTCTTCTAACACCTCGAACTCTTGTTTCTTAGATAGGCATTTGAGCAGAGGTAGTGAGAATCCACGTTTGTAGAGTTGGTCATCCAGCAGCGTATATCTGGCAGCTTGCTTCACTAGCCGGTTAGCTTCCCAGGTGTCTTCAGGGGTCGTTCCGTCCATTAAATATTTTTGGATCGGAATGCACCAATCTTCGGCATCTTTCTGCCCCCCACTCGAAGTTTGATTTACTTTGTAATCGAACGTCGAGGGGTTCTTTAGTTTGGTGACTACAACCTCCGTGACCTCGGCTTCGTCGTTGCTGGTAGCTAGTCGGGCTAGGGCGTCTGCTTGCGTGTTTTCCAGCCGCGGTATCTGATTGATGTAAACTTGCATAAACATCGAGATCAGATGCGCGGCTATCTTCTGGTACGTCATCATCTACTGATCTTTTGCCTCATACTCCCCCCGGACTTGGGATATTATTAGCTGGGAATCTCCGAAAACTTGAAGATTGGTTGCCCCCACAGCTAATGATAACCTAAGTCCGGCTATCAAAGCTTCGTACTCCGCCTCATTGTTGGTTGCTCGAAAATCGAACCGGATTGCGGAGGTGAAGACTTGTCTGTCTGGGCTGATCAGAACTACGCCGGTGCCTGCCGCTGTGCTAGTCGATGACCCGTCAACATAGAGGTGCCACAGAGTTATACGTCCCCTCGTCGGATCTTGTGGGAAAGTTAGTTCGACGATAAAGTCGGTGAGAGCTTTTCCCTTGATGGCTGTTCGGGGTGCGTAGGTTATACCGTATTGGCTAACTTCTAGTGACCATTTCAGCAAGCGTCCGGCGGTGTTTGGGCGCTGTAATATTTGACGTAGTGGGAACGTCTTCAGCACCTCTACCGGGTGGTCGAAGAAGTAGGGTCTCAATTTTCTAACACTCATCACCAGTGCATAGACTAGTTTTTTCGTCGGGGTATACCGCAACTCAGCTTCGTGTAAGACTTGGCTTACGTAGTACACTTGTAGGTGTGTTTTCGCCTCTTCTCGGACCAGGACGGAGCTAATGGCCACCTCCGAAGCGGCCAAGTACAGGTATAGCTTCTCACCAGGTATCGGTTTTGACAGGACCTGCGTATCTGCCAGGTATGCCTTAATATCTTCGAAAGCTCGTTGGCATTCGCCTGTCCACACGAAGTGGTTTTTAAGGTGCAGCTTGTTGGTTTTGGCTGCCTCTTTGTACCTGCATGTGTTCGCCTTGATTGCCTCGAAAAATGGGCGATTCCAGTCACCGGACCTGGAGATGAACCTGTTCAAAGCTGCCATGCATCCGGTCAATCTTTGGATTTTTTGTACGGAATCGGGAACACCCATTTCAATTATACATTGGACCTGCGTAGGGTTGACTTCTATCCCTCGCTGGCTAACTAGATGTCCCAGGAACTTTCCTGAATGTACGCCGAAACTGGTCTTCTTGGGGTTCATTTTCATGTTGTAGTGGCGCAGTATGTCGAAGGTCTGTCTTAGGTGGTTAAGGTGATCCTCCTTTCTCAAACTCTTGACAACTATGTCGTCCACGTACACCTCCATGGATTCGTCGATGTGTTGGTCGAACATTTTATTCACCAACCTTTGGTAGGTTGCTCCGGCATTGATAAGTCCGAATGGCATCCTTTCCCAGCAATACATGTTTTTGTTTGTGTCGATCAACTTGTTGTCTAACAGCTTCTTTACCTCAGTGGTTAAAGCTTCGTACTTGTCTGGCCCTTACTTCCTTCGCTTTTGGCGGGTAGGTCTCCTCGTCGGGTCTATGTTGAGTCGGTGACATGCGTGCTCCAATGGGATTCCCATCATATCTTCATGGGACCAGGCAAATACGTCCAAGTTGGACATGAGGAATATCTCCATCTTCGACCGTTACGGTTCTGGCAACTCGGAACCTATAAAAAGTTCCAAGTCCTTTTCCGGGTCCACCGGGATTGCTGTTAATTCCCCCGTGAGAGTGGCCTTCCTTTTCTGGCTCTTCCATCTTGGGTCTTCCAGGAACTCCTCCATGTTCTCCTCCATTGCTGGTTCATGACCTATTCGAGGTTCCAGGTCTTCACCACCTTTATCATCTTTGGCAGGTTCATGAACTCTTCCTGCTTCTTGGGGAGCTGGATTTGATGGCCCTTCAACTTGTGATGGTTCATCAGCCTGGGGGACTTAATCAACCTCTATCGGCACCAGTTCTTGATCTCCAGCAGGTTCAACTCCTTGAGTGTTGGTGACCACTTCCATGGGCGCAGGTTGTAAGTCTTGCACTGGTTCTTGCACTTGGTCAATTTGTGCCTTTTCTGGCTAATCGCCTACCTCCATCAACTCAGTTTCGTTTGAGATGATGTTTAGGATGTCGGGCTCGTCTGCTGAAGGGTGTTCTTCGTGTTCAAGCACGTGTACCTATGTTTTTTTTAAGGGCAGCTTCCATCTTCTAGGCCTCCGGCTGGTCTCATCCGAGGTCATCAACGTTTGTTGTTTGGGCCATGTCGGACCTCATCTTCTTCTTCGTCATCTGAGTCCTCATTCCCCCTTACCTGTCTGGTTCCCTTCGCCGGGGACCTCTTCACAAACTCGGTCAGCTTACCATCCTCATAAAATTTCCAGAGTTGCTTGAGTAGGTCCCAGCATTCACTAGTGAAGTGTCCGATGGACTGATGGTAAGCGCATAATTTGTTGGGGTTCATCTTGGCACGGTCCTGCCGAATTTGCCTCGGTTCACTCAGCATTGCTCTGTCTTTGACAGCTCCTTCAGTAATGCCTCCTGCATAGCGACGTACACCCCTGCTTTGTGTCGGAACTCTGCGTAGGTGTTTGGGCAAGACAGACGCATTTTTTTCCAGAGCTCGGTCCCTTTATTCAAACCATCCATCACCGCCACGATCTTGGTGTCCTCGCTCACCTGCTCATCTTCCAGCAATATTTTATCGAACCTCTCCAGATACTGCTGGTCGGTCTTGTTCTCTCATTGATGAATGTTGGCTAGTCGGTGCTTCTGGGTCAAGTAGGACCCATACCCGGAGAAGTGGGCCAAGAACTCCTGGGTGAGTTGGCCGAATGATTGGATTGACCCTGGGGCAAGTGATGAGAACCAGCGGTGAGCTCGGTCCCCTAGGGTCAGCGGGAAGTTCCGGCATTGAGTAGAGTCGGTGGCACCCACCGAAATCATAAAGTCTGCATACTTGGCCAGGTGGACTTTCGAGTCGGATTCGCCCTCGTATGCAGACATCACCGGGAATTGGACCTTCTTCCGGACTGGTGCTCTGAGTATGGCGGGTGCCAATGGAGATGCGGGGAGAGTGGTGGCGTCAGGTCCGTCAGACTTAGCTGCTACTTGGGCTTGCAGCATTTCGACGGTCTTTTTTAGCGAGGCCAGCTCGTCGTTGTGGGTCACCTCCGGCGGAGGTTGCTCGAAGGTCGTGCGTCTCGTGGACGCACGCCCCCGAGGTGCCTCACTCTGGGGTGATCCCTTCGTGACGGGTCGGAATTGACGCCCACCGTTAGGACCCAATCTGTCGGCAGCGGGCCTCCTCAGTCGGTCGTGGGCGGACCTACGAGGCTGTAAGTCCGACTCTCCCGCCTGTGATGCAGCTGTGGCGGCCGTTCGTTCATTTTCTCCGCACCTTGGCCCCAACCTACCTTGGAGGACCTCCCTCCTCAATGATTGGTGGGGGCCAGACGCTTCGGTGTAGGCCGAAGCTCGCCCAGTGTGTGGGGCGGGCTCCTCTGCCACCTTGGCCTTCCCGGCTCGCTTTGGGTGCTGGCGAGCTTGGGCCGAGCTCGCCTCCTGCTCTGTGTGGAGGTCGCTATATTGACCCCGGGTCCGGGTGCCCTGGGTCGGCCTCGTCTGCTCCCTAGCTTCGGTGGCTGGAGCTCGCCGAGGTACCAGGGCGAGCTCATCGAGCTGTCTCTGTTGCAACCTTTGCAGGGTTGCAATTGTACGCTGGAGCTCGTCGGGGTTGTTGGCGAGGTCCCTCAGAGCGGGGTTTAGCTCCTCCTGGGCCACCGAAACCCGGGGAGATCGCGGAGCATTGCTCTTCTGGGGAGCTGGGCGCGAGGTTTCCCCCTCGCCCTGGTCCTGGTTCTGGTAGGTGGTCCCCTTCCTCCTTCTGGTAGTTGCTGAGGTTTGTTCCTTAGACATTTTGGGGTTTTGTAGGGGGAAGCTCGCCGAAGGTCGCCGAGGTTGGCGAGGTAGGCCGCCGGGGTTGGCGAGGTAGGCCGCCGGGGTTGGCGAGGTAGGCCGCCGAGGTTGTGATCTTCCAGCAAGGGTGTGTCTGCTTAGGTTTTCGTCTAGCTTTACGTGTAACGAATTGTCCAAAATCTGGTTTATTCGTGTACACGTGTGCGTTTGAAAACCTTTTTAGCAGTTTTTTATGGATCTGGAAATCTGGGTTTTTGTCCAAAAATCCGGGTTTTCGTTCGAAGAATGAAAATATATGTGTATCTTCAAGTGTTCTTGAGCTTTTTCAAGAACACCTTCAAATCTTCAAATCTTCAAACAAACCCTAACTTTCTACTCTCAAATTTTTTGGGTTGACGACCAACCCCATTCTAGCGCCTAATTATTGATAGAATTTAGTAATCGCGTGTTTATGTGGCTATGATAACATATAACCAGGGGCGGATCCAGGAATTACCAGTGGGGTGGGCTAAAGAATATATTTGAACATTTTAAAAACACATACTCTCTTTGTTCATGAAAACAATGCTCAAACGGATATGATCACAACTTTTAAGGAGAAATAAAAAATACATAGTAAAATCATGTCATTTGAAATTTGTAAATTATTAAATTTCTTGTATTTCAAATTACTATATCAAAATGTATTAAAATAATCATATGTCCAACGATGAGCATAAATTTATAACATACAAATATGACAATTAAACATAACTATCTGTTTATGTGTCATTATCACATTTGCAGTTATCATATAAATTTGTGTCAGTGGATATGTGATCCATCAAAATACAATTTAAATGGATTTTAAAAAATCATATATCAATTGTTGGGGACTGAGAAATTTAAAAAATGCTAAAAATTGATTTTAATTGTTAAAATGAATATTATTTTCTTTAATATTTTAATTATGAACAAAGAAAAAAGAAAAGAAAAAAGCTATCAGACTAGCATAGCACTATGATAAAAAAAATAAAAAGAGAGAGAAGGAGAGTGTTGTGTTATAGGTGGACTTTTGCATATTAATGAAAATTAATTATGAGTACGCCAAACGTGTGAATTGAAATATATAAATTAGTATTCACACATGCATATATAATGGGCTACTAAGATAGCACTGGGCTAAATTAATATTCACACATGCATACATAATGGGCTACTTGGAGGTTGCACTGGGCTAGAGCCCAGTGCAGCTCAAACATAGATACGTCCCTACATATAACTCTATCAAACAATAACCTAAGAAATAAGTGTTTTTGGGGGATAATGTAGAGAGAGAAAGTGGGAGCTTAGAGAGAGAAAACTTGTTGTATTATGTGTACTTGGAGATAGAAAAATACAAGAGGGACATATTTATAAGTGTACATCGTTACTACATCGTTACTTGCTACCTACATGACTAACGTCCGTACGCTGGTTCTAGGTGAGCTTCTGGGCGAGCTTCATTGCCTTGTGTAGTTTTTGGTGTAATATAGAGATGGACTTCAGCTTGGTCCCCTTGGGTACGGGCGAGCTTCAGTGCGAGCTTCTGGGCGAGCTTCAGTGCTTTGTGTGTTTCCAGAGCCATGTAGAGGTGGGTTTAGAGCTTCTGGGCGAGCTTCTCTGCCGACCTTCTCTCCCAGGTATGGCCAGGTACCTCGGCGAGCTTCCATACTTGCAAGGCAAGTCTCTCCATGTTGGCTAGCTTCTCCATGTTGGCGAGCTTCTCCATGTTGGCTAGCTCCTCCATCATTTATTCTTGTAATCCTTTACCAGTAGTTTGCTTTAGTTCGCCTATCAACAGTCATATTTTTTAAAATTAAAAAGTTTAAATGTATGTTAAAAATAAATTACAATTATAAAATAATAAATTAAAAATTATATTGTCTTAAAAGTAAATAAATATATTATTATATTTAAATACATAAGTAAATTATATATATTAACAATAAAAAATAAAAATAAAAAATTCAAAGTACAATAAAAATATTCAAATTTATTTACAATAACTATAATTTTAAATAGTATATTTTTAAGGAAATATGTACGCATATATAATCTTAATTTTTAAATATATTTTTTGAATCAATTTATTTTATTGAAGTATGCGAATGCAAATATATTGAATATGTACGAGTCGAGCGTGCTCGACTCATTAAGAAAAACGAGTCAGAAATCGAGCTCGGCTCGTTTAGCTTAAATTAAGCTTGAGCTCGAAATTTACGAGCAAAACTCGATTGAACTCGTCAAAACTCGACTTGGGCTTGAATATCCTAAAAAAATATACTTCCTCTGTCCACTAAATTATTTTCCACTTTTCTTTTTTGTTTGTCTACAAAAAAAATTCTCATTTCTTTGGAAACAACTCACACTCACAAATAAAAGTTTGGGCCCCACAATACCTCAATTTTTTTTTTTTACTTTTATCTATCATTTCAATATAATAATTTAGTGTCACTTCACAAATGAGAAAAACTCGTTAAGCAACAACTCGTTTAACAAATTCTAATCGAGCCGAGCTCAAGAGCAGCTCATTTCGTTTAACGGTGAAATTAGATATGAAAGGGAAGCAAGTGATAGGGTATCATATTAGCCAAGCAAATGTTGCCACGTGGCAAGAACTTTAATCGTTGGCTTGATGATATAAGAGAAAAGTTGTCATCCACTCAAACTGATTACTGAGAAGTAAAAAGCGTGTTGAGGAAAGAAGAGAGTGGGAGAGAGATCCATGGCGGGCGCGGTAAAAGCGTGTTCACCTCTTCTCATTAGATCCATGGCTGCAGCGCAGAAGCCCCTTCCTTCTGCTGCTAAAACTGTCAACTCCAAGAAGGTATATCACCCTCTTCTCTTCTCTCCTCTTCTCTTTCAAATTAATTTTTTTTATCTCATTAAAAAATATTAATGTCATTTTGATTTGCATGTGAAATTAATTTATGAGATTTGTGTGTGTATATATGATTGTGCAAGCGAAAAGAATAATTCCACTTTTTGATAAGAGAGAAAAGAGTGATATATATGATTTCAATGAATATGTATAATTGGAGTTCTTGCGCCTTGTTTGGGAATGACTGCATTTTGATCCTTTCCCATTTCAGGTTTTTAGAAATTGAAATCATGTATAGAAATATTGTAGTTTCTATTAAACACATCTTATCATGGCTAAATATTAGATAGGGTTACAAGTTTTTCTAAAATTTAAGTTATTATAGTTAGATTTTCACTTTAATTTTTCATTTACTAGCAACAAAATTAACAAGATACTTTAAATATAGTGTGTTGAGCAAGTGTTGGCCACACTCCAAAATACTTATGAACTTTTGTTTCCAACATAGAGCACAACATCATCCGTGAAGCTGTTGACGCGGGTGGAGCAGTTCCGCCTCCTCAGCAAAGCCGAGAAAGCGGGGCTACTCTCAGCGGCGGAGAAATCCGGGCTGTCGTTGTCGACGATAGAGAGGTTGGGCCTACTCTCTAAAGCTGAAGAATTGGGTGTTCTTTCGGCAGCCACAGATCCAGGGACCCCATCGGCTCTTCTGAACTTGGCCTTGTTTTTGCTCGTTTTGGGGCCAGCTTTCGTGTTTTTGGTGCCGGAAGATTACCCTTGGGAAATAGGTTTGCAGGTTGTGGTTGCTGCAATCTCTATAGTTGGTGTTTCTGTTGCTTTTGCTGCTTCAAATCTTGTATCCACTTTGCAGAAATCTTGAGATTGAATGCATCATTCTATCTATATATATGGACTAAAATAGGCTTTGTCCACTCATAAATGGATTAATTTATGAAGCTAGTCTGAGCTTTCATTATAGAGGTTGGGTGTGGCTATTTCACACCCCAATACATTCATTTTACCATTGTACTTATTTAATTGTACCAATAGTTATAAAATATTGTACAAGTAGGTGCATTAAGCAATTTTACAGTCCTGGCAACAGGAATTTAATTTTGGAGACGATGAATTAAGTTTTTCAAGTGTGTTTCCAGTGTCGTCAAAGTTTTAAGGCTTATGCTTGATTTGTTGGTTGAAGATATCCAGAAATCAAATGCAGTAATCCATCCTTCATTGCATACTTTTGTAATTGGGACGTCTCATCAACACTTTGCGCACTCAAACTGTGTATCTAAAAATTCCCGTAATATGTTATGGGATGGAGGGATTACGAATGTTGGAAAATTAACAGGACGATTGAAATACATACAACAATTCTTTTTAAAATTACAATGTGTGTTAAAAGAGAGTGAGAACTGGGAAAATGAGATGAAAATTTACTGAAAAGAAGACAATGTATAATAACATACTAACGATGTAATTCAAGAATCCCAAAATATGATAAAAGTGATTATCATCTAAAATGTGCAATAAAAATATACTCTCTTCCCCACCCCCCTTCAATGAATAACCAAAACGTTTACACTTTTTACATCATTTAATACTCCCTCCGTCCCGTAGGAATTTGCACCCTACAGGACGGCACATTTTTTAAGAAAAATGTATTTTATATATAAAGTAGTGGCATATGAATAAATATATGCATATATTTATAAGTATGCACATAAATCAATATTTCTTTTTTTAGTAGTGTGCAAATTTGCGTGGGACGTCCAAATAAAAAAAATGTGCAAATTCCTGTGAGACAGGGGAGTACTATATAGCCACTACAAAACAATTTTATATACCTTTTTTGTATCTTTTATTTACTACAACACTACTAAAACATAATTTTATCACTATGAACACTAATAAACAACTCACGTTAAAATTCATGTCTAAAATAAAAAGACAATTGAAAATGGGACAAAAAAGTACATCATTGTATAATAGGGCTTCTCATCAGTTGAAAACCAGCAAGACAGCTTGAGAAGATTTTAATCTATGTGAAATTATCTCACGTTTAATATTAATTAATAATAGAAGGCATTAATCCAGTCAATATTGAACGTGAACAATTAATTAATTTTCTAAAGAATATTGCATCAGCTAACAGCGAAGATTGAGAAAGATTCTCAAAAGAAATCAGTATAACGGAACTGGGTGATTAGAATTGAATCTTATTTTCTAAAATCCGTAATTAAAACACAAACAAAAATAAAAACTGGAATTTCAAGAAATCTCATCTAATGCAATTGAAATTGAGAAATACCACCATGCCAGAGCATCACATGTTTTACCTATCATTTAAAACACAAAATGACGGTTAATCAGGAGTTGGAGCACCTTGGTTCAGCTCTGCAAATCTCATGCCAACACGCATTGAATGCTTCAAGAACTTCTCAGCACACCTTCGAACGCAAGTCTCCTCTTGCTTATCAAGTGTTTTACGCCGAAAAGTTTCCACACAGTCGGTGAAACAACGTTCCACCAACGTATTGTACATCCTTAAACTGCATAAAAACATCAAATATCTCAGCATTGCACTAAAGTTACATACCAAGAGGGTTAGTTGCACAAATCCCCTTAATGGCTTGGAAATGTTGCGCAAACCACAAGAGGCTTTCACATAACATTTTCAAACTGCGAGGGAGTTCTAGAATAAACCCCATTCAAATATTATTATGATTATGATCCATAATCTCTTTGTTGGTTTTCCAAACATCTAGCTGATCTAATTCTGCCAAATCAAAGTAAATTCTTGTATGACTTCTGATGATGGATAACAAGATTCAGTGCAAAAAGAAAACAACTAGGAGGCAAACTCCTTGAAATTTTAATACGAATATCGCGTGCCACTAAGGAAAATGACTTTATATCATAATTCGTTGCAGATTATAAGCGTCTGATTGTCTAAATAAATTTCAAAAAGGGCCCATACATATGGAAGTCTCATGAGATCAAGTCAAAATGAAAAGACGTGAAGAGCAACCAAAATAACCAAAACATCAAATAAAACAAAATTATAAGCAAAATAAAATATCCATCTTTGAGGCACAAATTTGTTAAACACTTCTGATCAAGGTTCTGTTGATGCTTGCTTAGCATACCCCCAAACACTCTTTAAAACATGCTAACTCAGTGAAATTTGTAAGGAATTTAACTGAGAATAAGTTCATCAATCTTTCACTATTCGAAAGGGAACTAGGGCAGTTTATTATCCATTTCATCCACCATCCGGTGAAATCTTTTCGGAAACAAACTCATAGATCACATCATGAAGCAATTTTTTAAAACTGTAAGTTATCAATCTTGCAACCAATCTCAACAGCTTATTAATGTCACCGAAGCCTGCAGAACTTATAGCTTACTTGCATCAAAATAAATATAAAAGTTTCTTGAATATGGGTACATGTTTTTTTCTCTTTTAAATAATATCCTTGTCCTATTATTTGAGGGATAAATTTCAAGCGCAGAACAAGAGATAGGACCACAAGAAAAAAAAAACATATGAACCAGAGTCAAATAATCATAAAGCTACAGACCTATTCTTTATATAATAAGTGACCCAATCGGTGCCCTCATGCTGATACCGTTGTCACATGGATCATTCATCTCATACAAATGTTGTAAATCAGAGCTCATGGAGTTGAATTGAACAACTAGTTCAGATAGCAAGACATCAAAAACAGGGAGAAGCTACTGAGAAGTGATATCAGAGCTAGTACAATCCACATAACCTGATTTAATTCTGAATATTATAAAGACAAGATACTATGAAGTGTAAATCTCTAAAGGAATAGCTAGTGAATGAACCTGGCAAATGGTCAACTTCTGTTGATAAAACTCCTAAAGCCTTTTCACAGGGGCTCCATTTATATTCACAGATCATCCCTCATGAAGGTTTCCAGATTAACAGCAACCACATGATTCACATTCGAGGATGAAAAACAAGGACATATTTACCGGTGATTTTTAATTTTCATCTGAACATGAAACTTCGTTTTGGAAAAGATCCATTGAACAATTAAGCTATATCAGATATCAGATGCCTGAAATTCAAGTTCTGTTCCAACTAAACCCTTCAATTCAAGATAATCGGGAAACCACTAACTAATCAATGAGTATTTGAATTCACGCGCATAAACACATATGCAGAATACCTGTCACGGACTTGGAGCTGGTCGATCATTGAAGTCATTCGGAGCTTATCTTCCTCAGGAAGCGCGTCCAAATCTCCAAGCATACTCTTGTCCATCTTCAACTACCCTGCGCTAAAACCCTAGAAACTGAGGAAGAAGGTCACAGAGTTTGTTACGGGTTTTTTGTTCAGAGGAGGGAGAGTGAAGTATGAAGCGTAAAATTTCAGTGCAATTGAAATATCAATCAAGGCCTTCGGTGGCCCATCTAAGACTGGTATTGGGCTTCAGTATTACATTAATAATTGGAGTAATAAAGTAAGGCCCAGGTTCCGTGCATCAGCTATTTAATTAGGACACCCACCATATGATTAGTATATTAATTTGGCGAATAAACGGATTCTTAAAAAATTACGCGTATGTAGTATCGGATACGCAAGGGATACGTGTATGGATGCGATTCGCGTCGGATTCGCACTGGATACGCCACCGATTTTTCTTATTAAGATGGATATGCGTATCTTTTTTCAAGGATACGAGTATTTCTATCCAGGATACGCGTATTGGATAAATATTGCAAAATAATTTTTGGGGTGATTTTTTTAATATTTTAAATTTTAGTATTAAAATATAAATATTTAAATATATAACTTAATAATAATAACTACAAAAATTTATGTCATTATAGGTGGACTGGAAAGTATATATTACATATTTTTCATAAATAATTATTTTACTCATAGATAGACCTCACAATATCTCATAATACTCTTCGACATATCGTATTAAACTACATGCAAATAAATGAACACAATTTTATGGACAGAGAAAATATTTATTTTAATTGAACTTTATTATTTAATGTAACTTAATTTGACAATGTGGTACTTCATTTAGATTAATCTTTTTATTATGACTTATGTAAGTTGATAGTAGTATTTAATTTTTTATTTAATTTTTTGCATATTTGATGAATTTTTTATATTTTCAATTTATTAATATATAATAAAATAAATATAAATAGACGTAGTCTTTCCGAATCGTATCCTACAAATTTAAAAAATAATGTATCCCTTTACACGTATCATATCACACCCGCACCCGTATCCGCAACCGTGCAACATGTGAACACACGAGACATACGCTAATTTTGTTGATTTGGAAGAATACCTTAATATTGAGATAAACTCTCGTTTTATCATTAATCAACATCTACTCTCATGTAAAATAATGAAAATATTTATTTATAATACTAAAATAACATAAAGAAAAACATATGTTTAATACCCCTAATGTTTAGAGACAAAGTATTGTACGCCCTAAGTTTCACCATGAGATATGTTTTGAGAGTATTAGTTATTTTATTAAAAAATATTAATTATTTTACTAAATGTATCAATTATTCTATAAAAAAAAAGATTATTAGTTACAAATGGGGAAATTAATATTTCATGCAACTGTTGAGATCCCACCTCTAATTGGCATATTTATTTATTACTCATACTCATTGGTTCAATTATCATTGTATATTACCTTTTGTAACCTTTTTAATTCCTATTATTGTTTTTTATGAAACTGACTAGTTCTCTTTTTAAATTTTATTATTTATGTATTCTCATTTTTTATATTTTTTAAAAAATCAATTTAATGGCAAATTTATTTAATTAGAAATATTTTTAAATTAAATTATTAAAATAGGACAAAATAGGTGGATTTAGCGAGTGTTCGCGAAAAATGTGGCGCACACACAATAAAGTGGTCAAACACAATAAAGAGGCAAACAATTATTCAAGTGAAGATGTTGGAATGAGACAAGGTAATGCTACCCAAACGTTTATATATATAATATCAAGGGTGTAAATGGCGCATCGCGGTCGGCGGACGGTAGAGTACCGCTAAATGCCAAGACCGCCTAGGCGATGTCAAGATTTTTTAATATATTTTTAATTATTTATAAAATATTCTATTAATATTAATTTTTTCTAAGCATATATTAATAAAAATGTACGTTTTACAATAAATTATAAACTTAAAGCATAATTAATACTCAAATACATTTTTCACAAAATACAACAAGTCCATAAAATACTAAAAACTATCATAAAATAATATTGTTCAACTTCTAAACAAAATAAAAAAATAACAAAATATATTGTACGAATAATTTGTCAAATAGTTCAACTAAGAAGAACATCTAAAGACGATTGTTATTCAACTCTTTATTTATAATTACTAATTAGTTTAAACAATATTTAACTAATTAAAAAAAATTGAAATCCACCTAATTCCGCCGAATCCGCCTTATTCTTGGCGGCGACAAATGCTATGTCCGCCTTTTTCCGCCGACTTGGCCTACGCGTCGGCGGTTGAGCCACCAAGCGCCTAGACGCCGTCATTTGCATCCATGATATATATATATATATGTGTGTGTGTGTGTGCGCGCGCGCGCACGCACATATTTGCAAACACACAACGTATAAAATATATATAGTCATATAGGTGTAGCCCACATGGGTCTGTCCGATCTCTAGCGACGTTTCAGTGCTGCACCACCACACCAACGCGGTGGCATTATTAGAGGGCCGTCGCAGTTGCCGACGACGAGGAGAAAATATTTGATGACCAGGAAAATCTTTTCTGCGGCGGCAACGATTCTAGTTTCTCTTCTTAATTCTTTTGGTTTAAACTAATACTCCCTCATTTTTTTTAGAGCATCTCCAATACAAGGTTTAATTTTTTTGGTATGACTTTCCCAAGTATGTGTCTCAAGTTTGCCACCTCAAAAGTTTATACACCTACCTCAAAATACTCCTTTCTCTCCCAACCCTTTTCACCTCAAAAGTAATTATTCATGGTCCCACTATCATATCATATATATCTATTTATCTTTATCTTTATTTATTAACTTATTTTTTATAATTTATCTATTCAATTAAATATTAATTGTAAATTTATATTATACAAATAATATAATAACAAAAAGATTATAACATAATATATTTAAAAAAATTATTATTAAAATTTTATTTAAATAGTACAATCAAGAAGGACTACATAAAAAATAAAATTACTTTGAACATAAATTAAATCATGGAGTACGAAAAAAAAAAACATAACAATAATTTAAAATAATAATTAAATGCTTCCCTCCTTAAAATAATTTGCTAGTTTTCTTCGTGTCGTGCTCATACGCGTTCAATCAAGTCCATTTGGAGTTGTTGATGTTTTCGTTTATCACGAAGTTTGGCTCTTGCTTTGAGGTAGCGATTGAATGCTTCGGTAGATCCTTGAATTATAGATGAATTGTTGACGTTGTTGATGATGCTCGTATTGGCTTCATCAGACCAATCTATCATTGAATCTCCTTCATGCTCGACTATTATATTATATAAAATAATGTAAGCAATCATGATTTCTTTTAAATTATTTTTGTACCAAAACGGTCTGGACCCTGATCATTGCCCAATGAGACTGAAGCACCCAAAATGCTCATTCAACATCTTTCCTAGTAGTCTCCTGCATTTCGTTGAACTTACTTTTCATTGGGATCATGAGGACATTGAAAGCTCTTTACAAAGGTTGACCATTCCAGATAGATCTCATCTGTTAGGTAATATCCCTGTGTATATTGCCGACCATTTACGGTAAAATACATATTTGGAGCACGATGTAACACAACATCATTGAATAAAAGAGATTGATTAAGAACATTGATATCATTATTTGATCCTGCAACTCCAAAATAAGCGTGTCAAGTCTTGTGATGCTACCGTTTCAAGCATAATTGTTGGGACTTCATCATCACCTCGAGCGTATTGACCTTTCCAAGCCACCAGACAATTTTTTCATTCCCAATGCATGCAATCAAGACTCTCCAACATTCTGGGAAAGATGTGCTTCTGCTCATGCATTTGATACAAGCGTTGGACGTCAACAGCAGTGGGGCCTGACTAGCGATTTGTGTTCGCACACAAATGCATTTTTCTACAAGTGTATAGGATCGTGTAGTGATAAGCTGACCAAGTTATAAATATAAAATCCACGAGAAGCAATGAGACATTCTAATCCTAAGGTTTTGTGAGTTTGAATGAAAAATCAATAATAAAATTGCAAGTTTGGGGTTCCTAACTAATGAATAATTAAGGTAGAAAATAAAAGCAATTAAATATGATGATTTAAGAAATTAATCTAACTAACACGAGAGTGTGAAAGAGTGGTAACATGCTTCGGGTGAATTCTACCCAAAGCAAAAATGACTTAACTCATAACTAATGGATGAACAGGACTAACTGAGACAACATAAATCATTGATTAAAGATGAGATAAATACTATTAGGAATAATTGAAAAAATATTTGCATAACAAGAATAAATTAGACAAAAGAAATTAATGAAGATAACATAAATAAATCTAACATGGAAGTATTGAAATAACAAATAAGGATAAATCCTAATTATAACTTGAAATAAAAATCAAGCTAAATAACAAAAATCTCCAAAAATTCCAAAATAAAGTTGCTGCAAATTGGAAGAAAATAACTAATTCCTATTTCTAAATTATCATGTGATGCCCCCTTCTCTAATACTAGGGGTGGCAAAATGGCCCGGTCCGTATTTCAGGCCAGACTGGGCCTAAAAATAAGCGGCCTGAACTGGGCCTATTTGGCCCGACGGGCAGACCGGGCTCAGGCCGGGCTTGGCCCGAAAATAACCTTGGCCCTGTTTTTTTTTTTTTTTATTTACCAAACTACCAATACAGTAATACAGAGGCCCAAAACAATTGCCCAAATCATGTCCAATGTTCGAAATATATATATATATATATGTTATATATATTAAACGTGTGTGTTTCCACTTTTAATTCATTAATTATATATATATATATATATGATACTTTAATTGGGAACTCTTACATATTCATTAATTATATATATAATTAGATTTCTTAATTGGAGACTCTTTGATTAAATTCATTAATTGTATATATAACATGATTCTTCGAGTGTGTTTTCTGTTAGATTTTTATTTGTTTGTTTCATTAATTAGATTTCTGCTGTTTCTAGGTTTATTAATTATACATATATATAATTTGTGTGTGTTTCTTATTAGATTTCTGCTACTAAAATATGTGTGTTACATAATATCTTTATTATTTTTACATACTAAAAATATTAAATATAAATAATATTTTATAAATTTAATTATTAAAATAATAGGCCATTTTGGCCCGGTGGCCCAGTGGCCAGCATAGGGCCAGGCTGGGCCATTAAAATGAAGGTCCGATTAGTACCAGGCCAAGCCCAACCCGGCCCTTAAAATACGAACAGCCCGGTGGACTAGTGCGCCGGCCCGATCCGGACCATTTGCCACCCCTATCTGATACCTTAATTAATGCCTCCTTTTATAAAGAATGAAACCTTAATGGGCCAAAAATTGATTTTCCTTTCTGATATAAAAATTGGGGTTAAGCAAAATAAGAGGAAATTGGGCCCAATCAATTCAAAATAGGAAAATTGACCCAAATAACCTTCATCCCAGTTACCGTGTGAAATTCCAGCGGAGGAAATTGGGGATTCCGGCACGATCGACGAGTGAGAGACAGAGATAGGCGACGGTTGCCATGGTAATTCCGGTCGGCGGCTTGGAGCGACGGCGAATGTTGTTTGTGCGACGCGAGAATTCCGGCGAGCAGTGGAGAAGATGTCGCGTAGCAGGGCACAGAGTGGTGGACTTACGCCGCGAGCGACGGCGTCTGGCTTCATAGTTGAGGGCGACAGCTAGGAGGCGAGTGGTAGAGTCTTCAATCAGATGCGGCAAGGCAATGGACTGTGGAGTTACGATTAGCAGGACGTGAGGCAGCAAGTTGCCGGCGAAATCAGTGACGGTTCCTGGGCATCGGGCAGTGGTTTTGTGGATTGGTATCGCTTTGATAAGGTACAGGACATGAGTGAAGCGTGTAGTTGCAGTGTATTGGTGGTTAGGGTTGTAAACGAATCAAATAATTTTGATTTCGATTCTGTATTCATATTCGAATTTTGATATTCGTATTCAAAATTTTATGATTCAAATTCGATTACAAATATTCGATTCAATTCGATTATTATTCAAATATGAATACAAAATTATGATATTCGATTCGATTTGTAATGATAATAGTTAGTATAATTATTGCTATTATTATTATTATTTTAAGATTATAAACCATCAGAAATTTATGGCTGCTATAATTACTATTATTTTAAAGATGTAAGCTCATTAGATAATAATCTAGATACCGCACCTATATTTCAAACTCTCAAGGATGTAAATGAATCAAATACTTTTGGTTCGATTAAGTATTTGTATTCGAATTATGACATTCATATTCGAAATTTTATGATTCGAATTCGATTCAAATTCGTTTACAAATATTCGATTCGATTATTATTCAAATACAAATACAAAATTATGATATGCGATTCGATTCATTTACAACCCTATTGGTGGTGGCTTGACTATTTCCATGAAATTAAATTACTCTTTTAACCCTGCTCAAAATACAGAATTAATTTAAAGAAGAAGTAATTTAGTCTCAATTAATTAGTAGTGAATAATAATTGAACCTAAATACTTAATCTTACAATTTAATTCATAAAATCAAACACATTGGATGAATAACGAAATAGATAACAATTAAGGCCATAAATGCATATAAAATTCTAGAAATTCATCTCAAATTAATCACAAATTGATGCAAATATGACCCTAATCAGAGCCCTTAAGTAGCGCGGACCAAACACGTCAATCATGCTTCGACAAAATTTAAACAAGTAGTCAATGGTTGTTGTCTCAACAACCCGCATGTATTCATCATAATGATCGGCAGGACCTCTATATGCCAGCTAGTGAATTGCTACCGCACACTTCTGTAGTGGTGAGAAACCTTTTCATCCAACTCCATCGACTCTCCACTGAAAATATGGATCATGAGATTATAATGCTCCTACAATACGAAGAAATAAGTCTTTACCCATTCGAAAACGTCGTCGGTAGACAGTACTTCCATATGTTGAATTTTCAGCAAAGTAGTCGTTCACTAGGCAGGTGTGTGCACCCTCACGATCTCGATTGATGTACTTTCTCTTCTTAGGAGTGTTGGAAGAAGCACTCAACATCTCATTAAGAAACATTCGTTGCTCTTGTACATCGTCCACCAATTGCTCCACCTATGATTGATTAAGTAGCTCATTTAGTTCATCATCATCACTCTCACTTGTGCTTGAATGATTATAAGGTGAAGACATGTTTGATATGGTTGAAAATATTATGAGAATTATGAAACTTGTGTAATAAAAAGAATAAGAAACCAACTATCATATATATATATATATATTTCCAACGGTTATTTTTTAAAATGACTAGTTTCAACAGCTAGTTTAACGACCATTTTTTCAACGATTAATTTTCAACAACTAGTTTTTCAAATGACTAATTTTTTGAATGACTATTTTTTTTTCAATAACTATATTTAAAATATACATATCTAAAATTATATTATATTAATAACATAGATTAATAAATAAAACTACGGAATTGGATAAAAATGTTAAACAAACTATGAAATAGCAAATACAAGTAATAAATAAGTAAACATAAACTGCTGTCTTCTTGGAATTCCCCACTTCAAAGTTGCAGAAGTCAGAAATCGAAAATCGGACATTTTTTGGCCGCCTATTTTTTTTTTTAATTATTTACTATGATGCATAAATAAATGATCACAGCATAGAAAATAATAGCATAGGAAACTCAAAGAAATTATTCTGAAATAGCAATACAACATAGAAAATGATCACAACATTGAAATTGTAAAACATAGGAGCCTTCAGCGATGAGAGAACAAAATAATAAAACAGTAAACCCAAAAACTAAAAAAAAAAAAAAAATTGAACCTTCAGCGATGAACGAACAGAGGAGCAGATGCCGCGACGGTGGCGATGGAGGCGGGGCGACGCCGCGGTGGAGATGGAGGTGGGGGGACGCCGAGACGGTGGCGATGGAGGCGAGAGACGTCAGACGCCGCAACTGTTTCTTGCACCGCTGCACGAGAGACGCCAGACGCCAGGCGGTCGAGATTTTGGAGGGAGAGTCGCCGGAAGTAGAGGCGCCGGAGGGAGGGAGAGAAGCTGGGAATTTTTTTTTTGAGCCCTAGCTTACAATTGAAGATTCACGACAGAGGACTGTTATTCACTATTAAATTATTAATTAGTAATTATATAATTTTTTAAAAAAATCATAATTTAGTAAAAAAGAAAAAACAAAAATCGTGTAAATTCCCAACTTCCGCATCACAGCCGCCTCGCCTCGCCTGCCTAGGTGGAAAACCGCTTGTTTTGCCCGTTTTCGCAAAAATCGGGTCGGCGCGAAGCCGCCTAGCCCGATTTTTACATCCATGATTTCATCACAGTAGAAGTTATGCGTTTCAAGTGCTTCTGGTGTCATGTTGGTGGTATCTTTAATGAGGACTTTTCACTCACCTTTTTTTGTCAATCGTTCCAAAGCACTTGTATTTTTCTTTGCCAATTCAATTGTCGTTTCTTCGATTTCATTCAACATCTTGTTCAACTTCTCAGCATCTTTCAAGTTACTTTTTTCCTTAGCTTTTCCCTTTGCGGCTTTTTGTCCAATTGGACGAGCACGCTGTGAACTGATACTCGTATCTGGATTAGAAAAGCAGTTTCCTCCAATTTCATTGGTCTTCATCATCTTTATTGGACGAACATCGGCATCACATTTTTCGAATTTAGGACATCTCTTCAGACGTAGCCAATAATTGTGAAGTTTAAATCCGCTCTTAGCACACTCTTCTCTATACACTTTTTGTGTCTTTACGTAAATATATGCATTACTACACCCACTCTTCCACACGTCCAACTACTGATTATATATTGCAGCGAATTGTTTTGTTTATTCTGAATGTCATAACACTTTGATTTTAAATATTGCTACCGACCTTTTGGCCTATTTTTCGGACGAGTGTTGTTATACTACGTCGCAATCCTCTGCCACATTTGCTCCATTTTCTAATCATTTTCGATCACTGAATCTTGGCTAACATTGATCCAACATTATGTTAGCAATTCTAAATCTTCATCAGTGTATCCTATTGACAACTTCTCATCGGATTCTGACGCACTGCCAATATTAATACCACCTACTCCTGGAGGAGAAAATTGAGTTGATCTCCAAGAAGATGGTGTTACACACTCCTTGTCACTGCTCCCTCCATCGATGTTGTTCTTTTTCGATGAGTTTGAAGGAGATATTCCGAATGAATGAGGGGGAGGCATGGAATGAACCAAATAAGCTGAAAATCCAGTAGAATTCATCGGCAAATCTAAGTTAATTGGAAAATTGGGAGAATTTGAATAGTTGAAAAAATTTGGATAGTTGGAAAAATATTATAGACGAATATTGGAATTTTGAGGACGAGCATCGAATTTTTGTGGATGAATATTGGGGTGTTGAGAAGATTAATTTTTTTCAAAACTTTTAGAATTGTAAAAATTCCCCCAATTATTTTGATTCATTCTAATTGAACAAATTACAAATAAAATATAAAAATTTGATTGAGATAAAATTTGTATACTTATGGCATCTATTTATAGAGGAAAAAATAGTGTAAAAATAAAAAGGTTAATATTATCGTTGCATCTAAACATTTATATTACCGTTCTGAAAATAAACCACAGCAGTGGATGATTTTTCATTTTAATTGGTAGAATTTGATACATATTCATCATGTAAATACTGAAAATAGAACTCTTTCTTCAAACAAACAGTCAAATGAATTATTAAAATTAAAATTAAAAAAAAATCTCTAGTTTGATTTGAAATTTAAATGGGAATTCTACCTCCCATTGTAGGCGCTCTTAGAATAAAAAATTGCATATGTTATTAAATGATACTAATAAAATAAGAAAGGGTATGTATGTTCTGGGAGTTGCTTGGATGAAAGTAAAATTTTGCAATCACATTCCACACGAGTTTGGGATTTATATTCCAGATTTTACATCCCAAATTCAATCTACACCTATTAAACATATTATTACTCTTTCTATCACAATACTATAAAATCAATCATTATTACACCTTGATTTAACATAAAGTAATATATCACCCTACCAAAGTCCCAAAACAAACACACAATTAACAATTTTACTATTTATCAAAATTTTCACATCTCATAATTTTAAAATCATAACTTGCTTAAACCCCTTAAATTCCAAAAAAAAAACACACCATAAGGGTACATTTGTTATGAGATTTACCTAGATGAATATATAACTTTGCAAACACGCTCCATACGAGTTTGAAATTTAAAATTCAATAATCCACAGTCCACGCCTAAAAATAAAATAATATCTCAGTTTACATAAATCTCAAAACAAATACATATTTTTACTATTCATGAAATTTGTCACTTTCAAAATTATAACATCCTAAAAACATAACCTAATTGAAACAAATTCAAATTTAGCATATTTACAACATGTATTGGTCGAAAATGAAAACCATATTAATCAAATACCTTTTCATAAAAGATGGGGGCACTGCATCACAAGCATACATTCATAACAAAATAACGTCAATTTTACCAAACCTAAAACCCAATTTAAGAAGAAGAAACATTATATCCATATTGATAACCAGTAAGTATTGCCCATCAAAATCCCAAAAAATGAGTGCCCACTCTCATCATCATCATCATCACTGAATCTTCTCCACAATCTCCGAAATCAAGGCCTCCATGTCGAGCGCCTTCAGCGGCGGAAAGGGCCTCTTCATTCCCAGCAAACTCACGAAAACATCCCCTCCTTCCTCCCGAATTTCGAAGCACCCCCTCCTCGGCTTCTCGGGGTTGACCACCACGTTCACTCCGGCGACGCTTTTCTGCAGCTCATCCTTCACCTGCAACGCCCTCGTCTTGAAAGAGTTGCATTGCTTGCAGTGCTCAATGACCACGGTCTTGGAGACGCTCACGGCCGCAGGAGACTGGGCTTTAGTGGTGGTTTTCGCCTTCTTCCTCTTCGGTGGTTCAGCGGGCGGAGCGACGGAGGCGTTAGCTAGGCGGGCGGAGCGACGGGTGGTGGTGGGAGCGGCGGCGGAATCATTTGCGGTTGCCGGCTTCCTTTTTGGGGCCATTGTGCAAATGGAAGCCTCTGCTTGAAATTTGAAAGTGAGAAATGAAAGTGGGCCGCTGTGCTTTTTCTTAATTTTCTAGGGTTGTTGAGGGTGATCTGGATCGTTGATTTGTGGAATTCCCGCTCTTTTGGACGGATAGGATTTCGATTGGGTGGGTCAGCTTTTCTTGGGAAATCGTGATGCTCTGTCGCTCTGCATTTCCTAGAGATGGAGTAAATAGTGGCAGTGATGGGTGATAATGATATTTTTCTTAATATGCTTTTAAATTGTTTAAATTAAATTAGTTAAAACTTAAAACTTGTATTCTTTGGTAAGCCCATAATTGTTTTTTAAAGAAATTAATTATAGTAATTTTTTTAATTATGATACTCCCTCATTTAGGTATATATTTCTCGATGTTTTTGGCACACAAATTAAAGCAAAAGTTAAAAAATACAAGTTATATAATAAAAATAGTAAAAAAATAATGAGAATAATATAAAATATAATAAAAATAATAATTAAAAAGTGAATAGTAGTTTCTGAAAAAGATAAATAGTAAATAAGAAACATACAGTAAAACGGACGAAAATATCAAAATGAAAAACAATATAGTGGGACGGAGAGAGTAGTTTTTTGTACCACTCGGTTCGGTGAATAGTCAAAACCGAATTAACCGAATTAATCATTATAAGGAACCGAAACTGAACCATATTTATTAAAAATCGAAAAAAATCAAAACCGAAAATTTCGGTCCGGTTTCGATTTTACACTGAAATAACCAAAATATTTGTAAAAAAGACAATATTTATATGTATACATATATTGTGATTTGAAATGATATATTTGATTTTTGGAATTAAAAATTAAAAATATATAATATTATATATATCAATATATATAGTCATATATCCGTATGTATAGTATATACTCCCTCCGTCCCGGAACTACTTTCATAGTAGTCCTGGGCACGCAAACCAAGGAAAAGTAAATATGTGAGTGTAAAGTTAAATAATAAAATAAGAAAAAGTGTATTTTGTTGACTTTTGTGAGAGAAAAATGTTTCCTTTTTAGGTGTGTGAAAGAAGAATTGGGACGTCCAAATAAGGAAAGTGTGAAAGTAATTTTGGGACGGATGGAGTATAATTTATAAATTATATGTAATATATATAAGTATATACAGTAATATGAATATAATTATATTTTGGTTTGGTTTTCAATTATACAATTTTTTTACCTTAAAAAACGAAATCGAAAATCAAATTTTGAATATTTAAAACTAAAATCGAACTGAATACCAAATTAATCAAACGAAATTCTTATTTTAGTTCGATTTTTTGAATTTAACCAAACAGTGGCCACTCCCTAATCGCATATCCCTCAATCCCTGCCACCCACCATATTATCATAAAAGACTAATTAATTAAGGGCAGCCAATTGAACCATTTCCAAAAACATTGCATGCATCAGCATTCAATAGTGTGTATTGTCTCATATCTCCCCAACATATAGGTAAAAGATATTTTATTGTTTTTTAATAGCAATCAATGGTTCTATGGTGTAGTGGTTAGCACTCTGGACTTTGAATCCAGCGACCTGGGTTCGACTCCCGGTAGGACCTTCTTTTTTTTCTCTTTTTAAAGAAATTGCATTTTAATTGCACAAATATCCTCCGACACTTGCAAGTTGTAAATTTACTTCGGCGATCCAAATGCCTTTCCTAATAATTGTTATTTTTGAATTTTACCTTTCAATTTTGATTTTTTAAAGTATAGTTATACGTCAAATTATGTGACAATTGGAGTATTATTAATTTATTTTTCTATATTACTTAGAAATTATGTGACAATTGGAGTATTATTAATTTATTTTTCTATATTACTTAGATTTTCTCTTAATGTAGTATTATTTATTTACTTTTTTAGAAACTACTATCAACTTTTTTATTATTATTTTTAATACTTTTTACATTATTTTTCATTACTTTTTTATTTTTTTCCATCACATCACATGTACTATATCAATATTTTTATATCCTTCTTGAAATTCAAATGGAAAGACCAAGAAAATAATTGATTTCACGATTTTTTTTTAAGAAAAAAAAAATTGAAATTAATGGAGTAATCTTTTAGGTAAAAACCACTAAAAATTTTGTCTGAAAAATTCTGTGCACGAGTAAATCCCCAAATGCATCAGTCGCATCTGAGATTTTGAAAATTAATTTAGTAGTGGGAAAGGGTAAACAATCGAATTTCATTTAGTCGTAAACAAATTAACTAAAACTTTAGGCTCCATTTGGACTGTTGGATTTGAAAATGAATGAATTTAAATAAAAATATATATAAAAAGAAATACATTTGAAGTTAGAAATTATAAAGAGATGAGAGAGAAGGGAAAAAGTAAGAAAAATGAGAGATGGAGAGGGGTAGAGCGAAGAGATTTCAAATGACATGTGTTTGAAGAGGATTTAGAATTCCCCTATTTTAAACATAAAATTGAATCTAAATATTTATAAATTCATAAAGAATGTAGTTATTTGCGTGTGAAATCCATGAATTTCAAATCCACCCATCCAAATGAAGCCTTAGGTTAATTCAAAGTGTTAATTTGATTAGTTCGGTTATATGCATGCAACACACAAGCCAAATTTGTTCATAGTATAAAATTAATATCATTACATGTAATTATTAATACTGTTGATTTCACTAAAATCACTGGACTCATAAACTAATATCACAATGAATAAGTCTCTTGTGCACCAGTTACACGGTGCAACTCAAGTGTATTTTTTAAAAGTTAAACAATTTACTACTGAAAAGTTGCACAAATTATTGTTGAAAAGTTACACTATGAAAGATACACTTTTCAGTAACAACATGTGTAACTTTTCAGTAGTATTTTGTGCAAGTTTTAAAAAATGAACTTGAGTTGCACCGTGTAACTGGTGCATACAAGACTAATTCTATCACAATATAAAATATTATAGTATCAATAAATGCATGCTATTGTATCAATAAATATTTATCATGATATCAATTTCATATTATGAACAAATTTCACAAGAGTAGTAACTCAGTATATAAATTGAGTTCAAGATGCAAATCCAGTGATTTATTATGCATTCATACATCCAAAATCAACTAAATGAAATAGCAAAATGATCACTTAACCTGTGCATAGTCTATTTTAGCACAGTGAAACCGGAAAATGTCCCACAATTATTTCAAAGCAATACAAAATAAGCAAGTAAACTACACCCATGCACATGCATGTAATCAGTCGAGCGATTTACCTGTCTTTAAGCACATGAAAATCAATATTTGTTTCCGTTTACACAATTCCAAGGCTGTCCAATTTACATTAGATACCTTCGAATCTCATTTATTCGAAAGCTTGTTACGCAAGATAAAGTAATCCATCATCTATCACGAAATGTGGTTTCACATACTTGTGCAAAACCGTTTTAAAATAAATTTAGTAAGTGAAAGAAGAGCTAAATGAACAAAATTGCTCTCACCTCTGCTCTATATCTCCCTATAAATCATGATCAAAATTTCAAAGCGGTTGATGAAACAAATCAAAACGAATCATCAATCGCGCCCAGCATACTGTCTATATCAGGAATTACCACAGCACGTTTGTTGAGTTCTCCCAAATTGCAGCAATGCTTCCCCTCTGTACTGATGGCTACAGCATCTTGAGCAAACAAGCAACTCAATCCTGCAGATACCTATTTACGCACCAAAATTAGCATATTTTACACACTAACTTCCAATCTTTACAGCTACTTTTAAGCAAGTGATTGATGTTGGTATACTTCAGAAAACATATGGAACGCCAACAAATAAAAGCAATTATTAGATTCTCCTATGTTGTGAACAAAAGACAGCATCACTTGTTTTACAGAGATATCATGATCTAACTGAGATCCCATCTGCTAACATGGCCTAATTGACTCAGTTAGCTTATACTCTGACCTGGTAATCGGTATTATACACATCTTAGGATTTCAAATCATATAAATAGTTGAAGTGTATTCGTTATTTGAGACTTAAACAAGGTGAGATTTAACTTTATGTCAGATCAATATAAGAGTATGTGACCTATACTAATATTATTGTTGATTGTAATTGTAATGACTGAATGATTGTGTATTAAACTATTAATCAGTGTGTTTTATTAGAAGTTGCAAAAGTGAGAATAGTGAAAAATAGAATAAATAAAAAGATCACATGGGTCATTTGGAGAGAGTACAGTGCAGAAAAAAATGTTATTTATAGAGTTAATAGGTACTTGTACAGTGTATGGATTAGGTTTAAAAAAAGAAATTTTGAAAATCCCAATTAGAACCGGATTTAGATTTCAAAATCCCAAATCTGGTTTTCAAATCCCAAATCAAAACATACACTAGATGACTGAGTTCTGCATTGCTTACATCATATAGTGCATCACCAAGTTTCAACTTTACAGCACCACTTCTGTATACTATCATTTTGCCTATCAAGCCTGCTGGTAGAGATTCCAAATGACAAGGCTTTTTAGATGTCCCTGAAGCCTTTAAACGATTATCGTTATTTTGCCTTACGGGTGCTTCCGCATTAGCTGATTGCATTATCCCGGGTAAAACTGATGGTAACTGAAGGAAGAACATATTATTTTCCATATCCTCATCCTGCAAATAAGATAATTAAAGTATTAGCATATTTCAAGTATATTGCACGTGTATTCCGATTCATTTTAAAATAATACCAACCAATAGACCAAGCTCTTCAGCACTATTTGCTTCACTTTCATCATATGCTGATCGGAGACTTTCACCAAACTCTTCTTTATCAAGAAGTTCTGTAAAAGTAACAAAACCAAGACTAATTGACTTCACTTTGACCAGGAAACATAAAATATCAAATATGGGTTCCCAAACCATTTTGGTTATCGAAAATGGCCATCCACCCCACAAAAATTAAAAAAATATAATCCAGCCACTTTGCCCAATTTAAATGACGTCAGAAATTTTAAAAAACACAAGTTTTTGTTGCTCTCTTCGATCACCCACCTCTCACTAAATTAGTTTATGGAGAGATCATGTGACTACTTTCTCTTCTCAAACAAAATCTAATTAGTCAATATATGCCCAAAGTTCACTTTCTATGAACAAATGGCTTTTCCATTTTGGTAAATCTTTATGTGGGTGGGTAACACTTTGTGTTCCCAATAAAATAACAAGCTCGTAAGAGTAGCAAGAAACAATAATATAGACACATACATTTCCAAACCTGTAGACAACATTGTGGTTTCTAGATAAATTGAAAAATACCTGGATTTCCAGCGTATGGCCTTCTAATGGGATGCGATACAGGGTAATTTGTGTAGTAATCCTGCAGTAAGTGTCAAAGAAGCTGAATCATATAGTAATGGACTTCATTGTAGAGCTTAAAGGTTTGCTTATATATTGCTCACCCATGGTTCCTTATATTCTTTCTCGACTCCTGGCTCAGTACCTATAAGTATAAAAATTAGTCAAAAGCATCAACCTGCTAATATCATACTATAATGGAATACAACTAAACAAAATGTCATTACCATCAGAAACCTGATTTTTGTTGATGACCTTGTGTGCACCATATGACCTGAGGGAAGATGATCCCCCAGAACCGATCGCAACTTGAACTGCTGTGGCTGGAATCGTGAAAAAATTCATTTGCAATATAAGTACTAATTTAAACATGATACGAATTCCTGCGCAAGCTTGTACATTTTCCACGGTGATAGGATGTACTTATGAAACATCAATTAAAATAAGTGTTTATATATTTACAATATAGTAGCACAAATGACCAACATTCTTTTCGGTGACAATAAAATTTGTAAGTCAATATTCAACATTTCAAGTACATGTAGCAATCAGCATATCACATTATAACTCTGCATTCATTAGTGCCTAATGTCTCCAAGATGTACATCTACTTTATTTCCTATATACTTACTTCAAGGATATGTTCAACCATGCTAGGAATTTCACCTAAATCTTATAATTTTAGATTATAAAGTGTTGAAAAAATAGCAAATGAGATCATGACATTATATATATAATTAAAATCATATTGATGACATAACCAGATGATGAGACCAAACGAAATGCTTACCTTTCCTTTCAACTTTTGGCTTTCCTAAAGACGATTCCTAGAATAAAAGGAAATTATTCCAAATAAGAAATACAATCAGCACATAGCCTGAACTAGAAGTGTTTCATCATCTATTCTTCAAAATTGAAAAGTATAAGCAGGGAAAATGTACATTCAAGCGGCGTCGAAGATCCTCTGCCTTGACATCATCAAGGTCATATTCCGTTTTCTCACTAACAACATAAACAAGCCAAATGATAGGAATCATAATAAGACAAATTGAGTGATGACAAGAGCTGAAACTAATGCAAATACTCAATTTAGAAGGGAATAAGATGATTACGCTTTAGGCAGCACAAGTTTAGGTTCTCTCTTGGGAGGAGCTTTTGGTGCAAATTTCATCTAAAACAAAGCCAGCCAAATTAATGTTCAGAAAAAACAAAGCATTTGATTAACATAAAATCATTGATTGGCATAAACTCTCTTAATAGGGAGACAAATCAGATAATATGATACCTTCCTCGCTGGTGCTTTCGTGGTGGAACTAGGCAACGGTTTCCGATCCATTAGACTTACAGTTTGATCTACTATTCTGACTAACATAACAAATCATAAATCAGCACACCATAAATTTGATCATGAACTAATTCTCATACATGGGCACATTCATATTGAATTTTGCAAACTCCACATCTAAATGGCAGGAAACATAATTTCCTTCAATGAACACTCATTCAATTCAACATTAGTGCTATAAGTCTATATGAATGAATATATATATTCATCAAGAGAACATAAACAAAACTGACCTATTGGACGATCGGATTCGGCAGAAGATGTAAATACAGGATTTGAAATGAAGAGGAAGGCTCTCCCCCAAAAACTCAAGTTCTGTGCTTCATTCTTGATAATCCAAACACCTGATGGAGGAAATAGAACACAATGTATTATGATTTACCATAATAATACTATAATGTCGACATTTTAAATTAATAAGAATCACCTTGACAGCCCAAATTTTATCGATACCTCGTGAATGACCTTATAAAGATTAGCGTTCACTTTATAACGGTGTTCTTGGCCGTAATTTTATCTAAGCCAATCTTTAGAAGCATAAACAAAAAAAAAAAAAAAAAAAAGGATCAGAGGAAGGAGTTTAGTCTGTTCTGCTACCGCCGGCGCTGCCTTCCGTTGAGTCGTGGCAAGGAAGAAAAGACGAGACGGTGGCGCTGGTTTGTGGGAGGAGAAAAGCGGCTAGGGCGTCATTTCATCAAATATGTAAATTAATTTTTTTACATATAAAATGTATCAATAATAAATACTACTCCCTCCGTATTTCTATAAGTTGCTCGTTGCTTTTGGGCACACGAATTAAGATAAAAGTGAAAAAGTATAAGTGATGTGATGGAAAAAGTAAAAAAGTATAAGTGATGTGATAGAAAAAGTGAAAAAGTATGAGTGATGTGATGGAGAAAAGTGAAAAAGTAATGAAAATAGTGTAAAAAATATTGAAAATAATAATAAAGAAGTGAATAGTAGTTTCCAAAAAAGGTAAAAAAGCAATGAGCAACTTATAGAAAGACGGACGAAAATGACAACATGGGCAACTTATAGAAAGACGGAGGGAGTACTACTAAACATGTGCTACAATAGTAACACTATTATGTAACACATTTATTTTAATATTAATATATGTTTATTGCAACATATATTTATTCAGATATTTACTTTAATATTAATACACATTTTTTAATAGTAACACACATTTATTTTTCATTAACATAAAATTGTCTTTATGATAAAATAAACTGGAGACTAAACTCCTCCCTCACTTGTGTGAGTGACCCGAATTCGATTCTCTCTAAGAACGAATTGGAGATGGGAGATATAAAGTTGACTAGGAGTTTATTCTTGGAGTGTTTGGGGACTTAGTGTAACTAACTACTAACAACTAACATTTACCGATAAAAAAAAAAAAATTGTGATAACACATTTTTATCCATTACAAAAGAAATTTGTACATTCACTGCCTTTTATATGTTTTATATATATAATTTTTTTTTTGAATAGATAGTAAAATACATTTTATACTTATATTGTATGAAAAAATATTAACTTCTATAAAATTACATAAATGTTGGTTAAAAAAAAACTTAGTTTGATAACAACGCACGTTTTACTTTTAAGTTACATGCATTTTTTTCATATAATAATACAGTTTGAAAATTATAAAACTTGAAATTATTCTTGCGCGAGAATTTGAAGAAAATTTATTAAATCCGACTCGATCAGGATCAACGATTTTTTTACATTTTGGCGGTGATTCAAATTTATTCTTTACATTTTGTTTTTCTATGTTATCCCAAAATATTTATGTGAGCATTGTTCACCGTACATTACTCGAATAGATAAATTATTACTTATAAAAATTAATATTATTGTTTTTAATTAAGGATTGAAAATATTGGTATCGATGGAAATATCAGAGTTTTAAATTTGTGAAAATATCGATTGATATATCGATATTCAATATCGGTAAATTAAAAAATTATGAAAATTTAAGAACAAATATTTAATACATAAATTTAACAAAAGAATTTGAATTAGTTTTACTGTTGTGATAAATTTATACACGCTATTTTTAAGATTTTTTTTTTCGAAATTCATCGATATTTTCTCGATATCTTTCGATATTTGGTTTAATTTATGAAAAAAAAGGTGATATTAATATTGCAATATCGATATTTATTGATATTTTTATTTTTTAAAGATATTATGGAAATATTATTTCTTCCTAATATCGCTATGGGTGACAACAAAAAATTGATATATCGTGTATATATTAGAGAAATATCGAGACATTTTTATCATTATTTTTTAACGCACATTCTCATATGCAATATTGTACAAAACCCGCTCTGTGCAATTAATCCATTTTCATAACTCATTTTACAATACGGATCTAGTATATATATTGATAACCACCTTTTCTTCTGTCAGTTTTTTCCTCGGTTTTCAATTTTTTTCATTTGCGCAATCGGTTTCTTCTCTCATACGAAATTCTCTAGCCATCGTTTCTTCTCTCTGACGATATTCTTAGGATTTTTGTCTGTGTTCTGCTCTATTTGAAATACATTAACATAAAAGTCATGATGTAGTATCATAAAATTCTGCATGTATTAACACTATTTTTTTATGTATATTGTGTCATAATTTTTATGAGTGTTTAATAAAAGTACTTGTAATTTGAGTTTTTTTTTTTTTTTGAAACAATGTGATGAAGAAGACATTTATATTGTTTTTTAGATATAGTAATACAAAACTGATCATGTAGTAACATTGATATGTGCATATAGTAACATACATTTTCATAAAGTAGTATGATTGTGTGTACATAGTATCATGTTTTTATTTTTTAATATAAAAGTGATGATGTGTGTATACATGTTCTATAGTCTGTTCTTATTTAGTAACCCAAAATTTTTGATGTAGTAACATTGATTTGTGCATATAGTATTATGATTATTTACATTAAGTAACTTACGCATGCAGTAGTACAATATATTTGTTGTAGTATGATAATCTTATGCATGCAGTAGTATGAAGTAATTTATGTAGTATATTAGTGGAATGTATTTACTGTATGTAGTACTTCTTATATTATGTATGTAGTAACATAGTCTAATCTTTCCAGTTTGAAAATCTTATGCATGTAGATGTAGTAGCATGAAAAGATCATTTCAGTATCACAAGAACAGACTAACACAAAACAATTATTTTAGTATCTCTCTTCGTTGTTAATCAATGTGAATTTGTTTTCATGGCGATCGCCCAATGTAATTGAATATTAGGGTTTTGGAGTTGTGGGTTTTTTTGCGTTTTGTAATGATCCGCGAATTTTGAAATGTTACCCGAATCCCAATGCACGACCAGCGAGTTTTCACTTTTTTTTTTGCATATATTGCACCGTGCAATATTGTATGGGAGACCTACTCTATTTTTAATACTAGTATTTTTCTTGTAAGAAATGATATTATTAGTAGTAGTGTACGGTAGATAAGGTATATATATGACATGAGTTTATAAGCTTTTTAAAATAATTTATAAGTTTCTTAGTGTTTGGTAAAGTAAAATGTTTGACAGTATATAAAATTTTAAAATAAGTTATTTAAGCTTATAAATTACAAAAAATAAAAAAATAAAATTGTGATATCCTAACTTATATATGTTCCTCATCACCTCCACCCAGAACCACCCGCCCGTCCTGACCGCCTATCGCTCCTCTATCCTTACCTTAATGTAAAAAATCTAGAAATAATTATTTTTATTAAAATTAATTTTTTTTAAAATTATAATATATTATCAATTAATTTATAAGTTATAGTAGAATTAGGAGTTTCTCACGTTCCGATTATTGAGTTGTTCTCATAACCATCCTTGTTATTTTTCTAGCTAGATTTTATTTTTTTGTTCTCCAATTTGTTGTTATCTTCCTTCTGAAAGTGTTTTCTAAAGCCAAAATACTGTAGCTATGTTGCACGGGGTGCGATACGATACGATACGAGTTTTTTAAAAACTTAGGGTGTGATTCGTAAATGATACGTCTATTTATTTATATTTTTATTATATATAATATCCAAAAATATATTTTTTATAAAAAATTTGTAAATCAATTACTCCCTCTGTCCCACAGGAATTTGCACACTTTCCTTATTCGGAAATCCCACACAAATTTACACACTACTAAAAAAAGAAAACATTGATTTATGTGCACACTCACAAACATATACACATATTTACCCATATGCTACTACTTTATATATAAAACACATTTTTCTTAAAAAATATGCCGTCCCGTAGGGTGCAAATTCCTACGGGACGGAAGGAGTATAAATTATTTATATTTTTTTATCACCTAAAATTTGAGTATATTCAATAATATAATATAATTATGTAAAAAAGAAATCATTCGAGTACATTAGTTCAATATATAAATTATAGTGGTAAATTCAATCTAAAACGAGTGTCACACTATCAATTTAAACCATACGAAATAATAAAATTTGATTTAAATAATATATTTAATGCTTATAAATAAGATTCGTGCAGTGGATTCGAGAACCTGTTAGCTGGATTCGTCACGTAGAGAATCTGATACGAGAATTCAAGAATCTTACCCCTTTTAGGGTGTGGGTGCGAATCAGATACTGCATTATAACATTTTTAGAAGAATCCGTGTATCATAGCACTGGAGTTGAGTCGTATGTTTTGTTCTTCCTCTTTGGGTTGACCTGCGAGATTTGGATCCCCTCTTGTATAGAAATGTCCAGTATAAGAGGAACATGATCAGATAACATATACTCTGACGGTTACCTTTTTACACAGCACCTCCAGGTGGAAATCCTTTTGTAGGGAATCTCTCTATTTGCGAAATTTTCCATCCCCTCATACAAAATAAGCTCATTTGCACCATCCCCTCTATAAAATAGCTCATTTGCATTGCAAATGTTACACGTAAATTTTTAAATAAGTCTCTTGCACAAAATACAAAGTTTGGATCAAAACATTCACTTTTGCTTTTATGAAAAATCATGATTGTCTTCAACAATTATTCAAGAAAAATAATCATAATTCTTAATTAAAAATAAAATTTACAATTAATAAATACACTTGAGTTCTATGCATAAACACAAGTATTAATTTTGTATGCACTATACAACTCAAATGTATTTTTAAAAGTTTACACTATTTATTATTGAAAAATTACACATATATCACACGGTACACTTGATGCACAAGAGACTTGCTCATAAAACAAAGGCTAAATCTAAACTCCTTTAGTTCTGATTAGTGATTATCATATTTTAGTACCATATAATCTACCTAATTTGTTATTAGATACTCCCTCCAAAATTTATACTCCCTCCGTCCCAGAGGTGTTTTCACCTCTGGGATGGCACAACTTTTAAGAAAAGTAGAGTATTGTGTAAAATTATATTATTAAAATAATAAGATTAATTGGATTGTGAGGATAAAGTTAAAGTAATAATTTCCATTTATAGGGTGTGAACAATTGTGGGACGGACGAAAAAGAAAAGTGTGAAAACAATTATGGGATGGAGGGAGTACAATTTTTTATTTATATATTTCACATAAATTTACAAACTACTTAAAAAAAAATCAATTTACTTACATATTCACGAAATTATACATATACTTTAACATATATTATTACTTTATTTAGAAAAACACTTTTTTTTTGTGAAATTTCCAAAGTGCAAATTTCTCTTAAATAAAAAGAGCACACATTAATTAAGTATATTTTTCATAAAACATAAACTTAAAAGCCTTGCATGAGCGCATGTTATATTTTTCATAATTTGTGATATTTTTTCGTACGACCATCTCACACATTGTGAAAATAAGACAATATTTGGTGAGATAATCTGAATAACTATACAATCCCTCATCAAGAGAGAGAGATACAACATATCTGTTAAAACGAAAATCTTGCAGAATTAAAAGAAGCATTTCCTAAGTTTTCAAAGTACTATCACTCATTTATGTGTGCTACGACAATGATACCACCTCGGAAGCAGACTGGAAGTGGGATGGTGGCACGGTGCTGATGACACATATCAAGGCTGGAAAAAAAGATGTAATCAGTTCAAGTCGAACACATTACTCTTCAGAGTCGTTTGAATCCATAACCAGTATCAAGAACTATATATTATTCAATTGAACGTGTTCTATATCAAATAAATCAAGCATAAATTTGCCCTCTAATTGGATCAAATATAAGTGTACCATGAATAGGAGAACTAATTACAGTAATATGGATTATCGAGCAAAACTAAGATACTCCCCCTATCCCACTATATGTTTCAATTTGCATTTTATTACTCACTCCGTTCCTGAAAAGATTGTACACCTCTTTTTACACACTTTTTAAGAAAAATGTGTAAAAAGTAGAGTATTGAGCGTTATGTGTAAAGTTATATTATTAAAATAATAAAATTAGTTGAATTTAGTGTAAAAGTAATGGCATTTTGTGTAAATATGTAAATATTAAGAGGATAAAGTTAAAGTAGTTATTTCCATTTATAGGGTGTGCAAAGTGTTGTGGAACAAACAAAAAAAGAAAGTGTGCAAAATATTGTGGGCAGAGAGAGTATTATATTTGAAAAAATGTATTTGTTTACTTATATATGGTAGGCCACATACTTCTGTGTAGAGTAATTGAGTGTTATGAAAAAGTAAAATTTAATTATTCAAGAAAAAAATTGTTTATTAATATATGAAGTGTTTTTTTTTTTTTTCATAGAATGAGAAAAGAATTGCAGGACGTATAAAAAAAATGAGAAACTTATAGTATGACAGAGGGCGCAAATCATATTGACAGCCGCAAGGAGAATTAACCAAACTCCAAACCTAATCAAAACAGGACAAAGCTTCTGAGAGAACTTCCGAAAAGTTGAAGTTTACAATTTTCAATTTTGAGTGATCAACAGATATATTCACAGTGAAGATATCAACATCTCTTACCTTAAGATCATGGCAGAGACAAAATATGAAGATTTATTAAGTATTCACTCCACCCTGTTGGTGCAGGTGAGAATGACTGATTTCAGCTCTTCTTTGCTCAGGGAAGTTTGCACGATTATCTGTGCAAGTAAGGCATAATTTAAATTGTGGTCCTATTGTAGCAACCAAAAATAAACTTCTTACATTGTTGAGATATTGTTCCCAAAGTATTACTGTTTTGGGCCACACAAAATCTCATTATTTAGGCCTGTAATTTTTTTTCGCACATTTAGGACAAACACGTGAGCAGCAAGTGACGTTTAGCCCGAATTGGGGTGTTTCGGGCCAATTTCGCCTAAATGTGCAGAAATTAAAATGTAATGGCCTAAAAGAAATATTCCCAAGTCCCATTCACCTAATATACCTAAGAAACAAAAATGGAGAGTGAAGGTTTAACCTCTTGTACTCTATTCCCAGCACGAGCAAGCAACTTGTACTGATTCTCAAACATAGAGGCCATATAAACCTGCACAACCAGCCAAATTAACAGCCTCCAGTGAAAACAGCAAAGGATTCACACGTTCAAAATGAATGTTTTTTGTGTCCTGGATTGTGTCCTGGACTGGTTTGTAGCAGTGTTTTAGTATTGGGAAAAAATGCATACTTGGCTCCTGCACTTTATTCTCCATTTCTCTTTGCCCCCTTGAAAATTTTAAATTTGTTAACATTGTGCTTTGTTTATATTCCCTCCGTTCTAATTAAATGTGGTTTAGAGAACAAAACTTGCTCCATAATATATATTGCTTTTGTTTTTCAAGATAAATATAATTTATCCCACTGGGCACTGTAATTTTCTTAATTTTAGTGATTGGTCTCATTTTTTGAGATACAAAAGTCCATGTGAAACATCAAGGGGCATATTAATCATTTTATACAAATAATTATATTTGTTAAATGTTTTTCTTGATCTATATGAAACACAAAAAAAGAAAAGAAAAGGATAATTAAAACGGAGGAAGTAAATTACAAGTGAACTTTCACTTCCACCTTTTTGCCGTTTACTCCAAACAGGCAAAATAAAAAATACTAAGTGCAGAGAGCAAAGTTGTATAACAACTAAAGTGCAAGAGAAAGACAACATAAAAGAAGTGTAGAGAAGAAAATATGCACAGGCCAAAAGTAGTAAAAAGAGAAATAAAAGGAAATATGGGAGAAAAGCTTTAATCAAACTAAAGGTCTCTACAAAACCATTAATCTCAATTTTTAGTTTTATAAAACCAAGATGGCTAATCAATTGCTATCAATCAGATTAACATTACCTGAAACGTTGGTGCCAAACCAGGGCTCACAAAATATCGTCCTTTTGACACAGATTGGATTCCATCGAACTGCTCTAACTCTTTGACTAAAGATTCAACATCAGCCCACTACACAAATTTATTTTATCACTTCAGAACTAGTATTCGTAAGAAATATGTACATGTAGAAATGAAAATACTCTAATACCACCTCACTATCTGCTTCAGCTGCTTCAAGTCTACCATCCAACGAATCATGATCACCAACCACAGCTTCCAGGGACTCTATCAGCGGATCTGGCTGAGAAAAGAGAACAGCACTCTTACTAGAAAGTTATGTCAAAAGTGTAGAGCCATTTTTACCATGTATAAGAGTTACCGTTGTTTCCTTCAAAGACAAAAATATACGATCCATCGAAAAATCCAATTGGTGAACTTTGGCATCAACAATCTGTAACCAAAAACACTTCCTCAGCCCCGGGGAAAGAATGTGCTCAGATTTTCGTATAGAGTGCACAAAAATGTATAATCCCATACAGGTAGAGTTGAAAAGGATATGGAATGATAATTTGGCACGCTTAAGGGTATGTTTGTTTTGAGATTTTAAAATCTAAATTCCGTTCTACAAATTCAATTGTTAAATATCCAATACATCTTACCCTACAAATACCTATAAACCATACTATTTTTTTCTGCATTACACTGTCCCCATGGATCCTTGAATACAATTATTATTTTTTTGTTCCCACTCTTCTTTTATTTCTCACTTTTACAACTTCATTACAAAATCGTTCAATAATTACAATTACAATCAACAATAATATAACATAACACACTCTTATACTTCAATTTTTACATAAAACTAAACAGTGCCTTGCTTAAATCTCAAAACAAACACAAACCAATGCTAATTATCAGGATTTTGAAATTCAGATTTAAAAATCCACCAAGTCTAGAATCAAACATACCCTAAGGGTGTGTTTAGTTTAATGGATAAATTAATCAATCCCGCCAAAACGTGCATGTTTTGGCGGGATAGACTAGTTTATCCATTAAACAAAACACACCCTAAAAGAAATGATCAATACTTAATCTGCCACAACGAAATACCTGGCCAACTTTAAAGTATGATGCAGGATCCAAAGTGGCATCCCAGGAGACTTCTGATTGATGGATAAGTGCAGGTACCCCTTCAACCTAGATACAGAGATACTATCAACTTTAGGTCATGGACATAAACACACGACGAAGTCTACGGTTATTTAAGCCGCTAATCATTTTGAAACTCAAAATTATACTTTTACATAGTTGAAGCTCAGATCAAACTATATTTTAACATATTACAGAATAAATTACATATGGGTGTCGATAAAACAATAGATTTACCTCAACAAAGACACCAAAGTATGTAATCTTGTTAATGCAACACTTGACTACATCTCCAACAGTCAGACGTGCCTGCAAAATGTATACAAGTTTCAGAAATTGAATTGACTCTTTAACAAAGCATACTCGAACAAAAAATAAAATAAGGCAAATCTGTATTTTAATAGGAATGCCAATCAATTTAATAGAAAAAAGTTCATATGATGTTTTATTCAATTTATCAGGTCCTCAGTATTGACTCTATTAGGTTGAACACAAGATCTTGGTGTAAGCCAAACTCCATGTTTGTCTCTCGTTGAGTTTCCTTGTTTAAGAAATTAAGCGTGTACTTTTATGAAAAAAGAAATTTTCATTATATTCATTGTGCAAGCTATGATGATTATGAATTGGTAAAACTGCATAAGGTTATACATCAGCACCACCTCATTCAATGTGAGTAGCCAAAAAGAGTGTTTCTTTGACAGATTAACAACGGGAACAAAATAACAGACGTACTAAAATCTCATACATAATGGAGATAGTCATTAAGCTTTTGACAAGGGATACAGCAACAGCATTATAAGAAAGTGTTGTAAAAACAGCATGTGCTTATTAAATTTAACCTTTTTTTAAGTCTTCATACACATATTTTTGGCTGAAATTATACTTGCATTTTGTTACGCAATAAAAGAAGAAACAAGAGAAAAAAGGGATTTTAAAAACGCATTCAACTGGTTTCACTTCTGAAATAAATGAAATCGAAAGCCATAACAAAATCCATCAATTATTTCAGAATCTATATTAGAAAACCATCAACTCTGATTCAATGTAAATAAAACTAACTTAAAGAATCCACAAGCAGCTGGGAGAAGGATTTCTCACCATGAGACTTCTCTTTTTTTCAACCAATTCTTCCTTCTCTTTTGGTTTTATGGAAACTATAAGCTTTCGAGAATTCCTATCAGCCAATACCACACCCACTCTGACTCTCTGCAAGCATAAAGATTCTATGTAAATGAAATACAAATTAAAGGATAACAGTTTTACACCAAAATTTGCCATCCAAACCTGACCAACAAAGGATGATAAGAATTTGAGTTTCTCTTGGTCGTATATCATGAGAAGATCCTCCAATTTCATATCCGATGTTATTGCTTCTTTAGTCTTCTTACTACGAATCTCTGAATCTACCACAAACTCAGGGATATCCATCATGCTGCTAGCTTCATATCTTCCAATTATTCCCAGATTTTCCCTGTAGTCGAATGGATCCAAACCTTTTCTTCTCAACCATGACTCAAAAGCTATGAATTTCCACCTAGCAGCAAGATTGCGATAAGGTAGAAACCCAATCAAGGAACCAAATGATACCTGTATAAAAACAGAAAACCAAACAGTATAAGCTAAACTAGCAATATTGACACCCTACATGTGAATCAGAATAGTGTAGCAAGTAAACTAACAACAAATCCTCTAGTACTGGCGCTAATCAATTCCACTTCTTCTCTTGCTCTTGTCTTAACCAACTCTTCAGCTCTATCCCAGTGACCATCTTCCCCTTCCTAGATGAGTAAGCAATAATCAGATTCCAAAGCAAAATACTTTCCACTTGAGTATTGGACAAAAGATGGCAAACCTTAATGGGTAAGGTTGTGAGGAAGTTATCAAGCTCTGAGGGTTTCCCCAAACTTTCAGGATTCACATCCTCTTTAATTTTCTGATTCGTTGTTTTATCAGACGGATCTAATCTATAGAACAGTATGACAGTCAAAACGAGCAGCTGCAGATCGATAAGTGCGGTAATCTAATTGTTCAGAAAAAGCCATAGACAGCAGCATTAAGAGATGCCACACAGACACAGAAAACAAGACTGCATTACCTTGTTGGTTTTCCTTTAAGCACCGTATCCATAGATATGGTTGGATTGCTTCTAGACGAAACATCAGAGATCAATGTTTTCCCACCAGACAACACGTCACCCTGCAATTCTTGAAATCGAATCAAGATATTTAATAAAACAGAAGTTAATTGTTCAAAATCTGGCTTTAAACATGAATAGCCTAACAACAAGCAAATTAAGTTACCTACTGTGGATTCTTTATCAAAAGCAGATTCCTTTTGGTCATCTAAGTTGGAAACAAATACGTTATTCTCAACAATTAAATCACGGGATCCAAGCTCAATTTGCTCCTTAGATGAATCTTGCTCCCTCTCATCAAAATTGTGCTTTCTCAGCTCTGGCTTCTGTAGAAGTGGGGCAGCAACACTTCCTTGTATCAGACTACTATTTTTGATTTCATCACTATAATCTGAGTCACTCTTCTCTTCCCCTAATTCAGTGATGTTTGTAATTGGTTCAGGCTTCTTCAACAACGTGATATCACTAAACCTCTCTTTCTGAGGCTCTTTCCTCATTTTCAGTGATAAGTTTGGCTTCATAGAAAACATCGAAGATTTTCCATTCCCATCATCATCCTCATAAAACGAACTCGGTTTTCGCAAGATAACATCAGGAACACTGCTTTTCTTCTGTGTTTTATCTTCTATAATTGGCTGCGCAGAACTTTTACTTTCAGCATTTTGTTCAACTGGTTTATTAGTTTCCTCAAACTTGGCTCCTTTCTTTAGAACAGGGCGAACCAAATTTAATCCTTGAGTAGATTTTGTTGACTTCTTTTCATTGGACATATCAAACGGAATCTCCACTATATCTCCGTACGATCCTCTGCCCTTCTTCTTATCGAATAGCTTCTCAATTTCCAAGTAAGACATGTCTGGATTTGATTTTCTACCAATTATCTGAAAATTATATATATGTATATATCAGTTCAGCACTCACTAAACATAAGTTTAAGGATCTTGGGCTAGATAAATGCAACTGATGTTTATATCCCTTTTCCTCCCATACAAATTAATCAGTCGCAGCAAAATTAAAAACTCCACAATGTAATTCTATGATTCTCCAATCACCCAAGAAATCTCTGAAGTCAGAAAAATGAAGACTAGAGATACTTCAATATAATAAGTGAGATAGAAACTCATATCACTTAAATTTCATTCATATCACATAAACTACGCCAGTTATTCAACAACTAAACAGAAGGCACTGAAAGGGTTTAGGTAAGTAAGAAGGTACCTTGGCCATGGTCAATTTCGGGTCTTCCCCAATCATTCGACCAAATTTGAGCTCCATTTTATCCCACTCATCGAGTCGCGGTTCATCTTTTGATGCAAGAACCAAATGTTTTCTGAATTTTCTGCCAGGAAAACTCAAAATTCTGGATCTCCTGGCGTATAGAATGCGCTGCGAAAACAATTGAATTGCAGAAAAACTGTCGGCTGTGCTGGTGGTGCTGAGGGTGAGACTATCCATTGTCAGGCAAAATTCATGAAAGGAAATTGGAGATAATTCCTGGGTTATGCATTATATCTCAGGCACAGGCACAGGCACAGGCACAGCAGTGTGATGTTCCAATTATCCTCAGAAATTAGTACACGTGGATGGCACGTGGTATCTATTCTTTTTTTCTTTCTTCGTCCATTGCATTACCAGCAGAGAATTTATATTTTGAAAAATTATAAAATACAGTAATTTATAAAATTGATATTAATTAAAAATTAATTCTGTAAAAAAATTAATATTTTTGTGCCAAAAAAAATTCTATTCAAATATTATGATCAATTTATAAATATAATTAATTTCTTAAATTAATATACAAATATCCCTTTCTATTTTTATTTTCCAATACAATTGTTATTAGGGAACTCACTATCTAAGCTCCAAATATTTAATATACCTATAATTTATATTTCTGTTTTCCAATAAAATTTTTATTATATTTGTTGACAAGGCGAACTATTGGGAGATAATCATGGGATTATCCCGAGGCTGCGAAGGTCGCCGGGGTGAGCGGGAGCTAGGTCACTGGTCCGAGCCAAGGCCAACACAAGGGAGCTCGGCGAGGCAGGTGAGAACCTCGCCAAGCTCCCGATAGGCCGAGGCCAGCGGCCAGGGGCACTAGCAGAAGAGAAGACTATGGGCGAGCTCCCCCTCTCGAAAAGGAGCTCACCCCTATCCGAGGAGGTCGAGCTAGAGTCCATGCTGCATCATCCCTGAAAATAATGCGAAGACAATGGAGCTCGTCTAGCCAAAAAGCCAGATAACGGGTGCATAAATAGGACATGTGTATGTAATAGGATGGAGCATTGTAAAGGTAGCATTGTGAGGGACTAAGGCGAAGGTTACGAACCTTCGTCAACATCGGAGGCCAAAAAGGCTCACAAGGTGCCACCTCACACTTGCACACCTATAAATAAGACATCTCTTGTACTATTACAATAATTCAATCATAATACACAAACACTTTCTCTCTCTAAACTCTCCACTTTCTCTCTCTATATTATCCATCTAAGAACACCAACCTTAGATTATTGTTTGGTAGAATTAATACACCATAATAGCCACATAACAAACACCGATTAGTAAATTCTATCAATAATTTGGCGCTAGAAGAAGGGTCATTAACCCAAAAAATCTGAGAGTAAATAGTGAGGGTTTGTTGAAGATTTGAAGATTTGAAGGTGTTCTTGACCAAAGTTCAAGAACACTTGAAGATACACATATATTTTCACTCCTTGAACGAAAACCCAGATTTTTAGGAAAGAAGCCGGATTTCCGGGTCCCAAAAAATCTGTCCAAAAAGGGTTTTCAAACGCGCGCGTGTACACGGATAAACCGGATTTTGGATAATCCGTTGCACGCAAGGCTAGACGAAAACCCCGACAATATCACCCTGGCTGGAAGTCAGGAACCTCGACGAGCTTCCCTACTAACCTCAGCGACCTTCCCCCAACGAAAACCTAAAATGCCCAAGGAACAGACCTCGGCAAACACAAGGAGGTGGAAAGGGGGCGACCAGGTCCAGGACGAGGGGGAGACCTCGCGCCGAGCTCCCTAGAAAAGCAATGCCCCGCGACCTCCCCAGCGGGTTTCGGTGGCTCAGGAGGAGCTGAACCCCGCCCTGAGGGACCTCGCCAGCAACCCCGACGAGCTCCAACACACAATTGCAACCCTGCAAAGGTTGCAATAGAGGCAGCTCGACGAGCTCGCCCTGGTACCTCGGCGAGCTCCAGCCACTGAAGCTAGGGAGCAGACAAGGCTGACCCAGGGCACCCAGACCCTGGGTCAATATAGCGACCTCCACACGGAGCAGGAGATGAGCTCGGCCCAAGCTCACCAGCACCGGGAACGAACCGGGAAGGCCAAGATGGCGGAGGAGCCCGCCCAGCACACTGGGTGAGCTTCGGCCTACACCGAAGCATCCGCCACCCACCAATCATTGATGAGGGAGGTCCTTCAGGGCAGGTTGGGGCCGAGGTGTGGAAAAAATGAACGAACGGCGGCCCCAGCAGCATCACAGGCGGGAGAGTCGGACCTACAGCCTCGCAGGTCCGCCCATGTCGATTGCGAAGGCCCGCAGTTGATAGGTTGGGCCCAAATGGCGGGTGTCAATTCTGACCCGTCACGGAGGGGTCACTCCAGAGTGAGGTACCTCGAGGGTGTGCGTCCACGAGGCGCACAACCTTCGAGCAACCTCCGCCGGAGGTGACCCACGACGACGAGCTGGCCACTTTGAAAAAGGCCGTCGAAATGCTACAAGCCCAAGTAGCAGCCAAGTCTGGCGGACCTGACGCCACCACTCTCCCCGCATCTCCATTGGCACCTGCCATACTCAGAGCACTGGTCCAGAAGAAGGTCCAATTCCCGGTGATGTCTGCATATGAAGGCGAATCTGACCCGAAGGTCCACCTGGCCAAGTATGCAGATTTTATGATTTCGGTGGGTGCCACCGACTCCACTCAGTGCCGGAACTTCCCGCTGACCCTTGGGGACCGAGCTCACCGCTGGTTCTCATCACTCGCCCCGGGGTCAATCCACTCATTCGGCCAACTCTCGCGGGAATTCTTGGCCCACTTCTCTGGGTTTGGATCTTACCTTACCCAAAAGCATCGGTTCGCCAACATCCACCAAGGCGAGAGTGAGACCGACCAGCAGTATTTGGAGAGGTTCGATAAGATATTGCTGGAAGGTGAACCGGTGAGCGAGGACACCAAGATCGTCGCGGTGATGGCAGGGCTCAAGAAAGGCACCGAGCTCTGGAGGGAGATGCACCTGGCATCCCCGGACACCTACACTGAATTTCGGCACAAAGCCGGGGTGTTCTTCGCCATGCAAGAAGTCATCCTAAAAGAGGTCGGTGCCTCAGAGAAGAAGAAGCCCTATGGGAAGAAGTCTGGGGGCACATACAAGGCACCCCGGAACTTGAAAGCCTTCGGCGATGGGGACGAGTTCAAGGAGAAGCTCAACCAGGTCCTCACCGTCTCCGTAGACCATGTCTTTACCGCGGTCAAAGATAAAGCCTTATTGGAAGAGCCAAGGAGAATTCGCCAAGACCGCGCGAAGCTCAACCCCAACAAGTACTGCGCCTATCACTAGTCAATCGGCCACTTCACCAGCGAATGCAGAGACCTCCTCAAACAGCTATGTAAATTTTACGAGGATGGGAAGCTGGCCGAGTTCGTGAAGAAGGCACCGGCGAAGAGGCTCAGGTTCGAGAGGAGGGAAACCTCCGATGATGAAGAAGAGGACGCGGGCCAACGTGGTCCTCAAAATAGGCGAAGGGCACCTCCCCAACCTCAACAGAACCTGGAGCCAACTCGAGAACTCCTGGTTCTCGAGGAAGAGATTGGAGCTGTCGGAGGTCTCAGGGATGGGGGATCCTCCATTTCCAAAAGAAAGAGGAAGACCAAAATCCGGGCCGTGAACCAGGTTCAGGAAGGCAGCTCCAGCTCCAGGCCCGTCACGCAATTCACTAACGAGCTAACATTCTCTTCGGTGGACCTGGAGGGGGTACTGACGCCCCACAATGACTCGTTGGTGATAACCGCCAACATCATGAACGTCTGAGTTCACAGGCTACTTGTGGACACCGGCGCCTTCACCAACATTCTCTTCAAATCCACCTTAGATGCCTTAGGTAATTTTGAGTCATATTTAGAACCTAGCAATGCTAGGATAGTGGGGTTCGAAGAAGCTGTAACCGTCCCCCTAGGTAGTATCAGGTTTAGCGTCCAACTTGTATCGGCCGAGGACCCGGAGCGGAGGCTGACTAGGTTAGTTGATTTCCTAGTTGTCGACCAACAGTCCTCCTACAACAGGTTCCTTGGCCGCCCTTTTATTAATGAATTCAAAGTGGCGTGTTCGACCTACTACTACTGTCTAAAATTCCCAACTCCGAAAGGTGCCTGAACCATCAAAGGCGACCAGAAAAAGGCCCGAGAGTGTTTACTCCAAATTAAAGATGGTTGGACCAAGAAGTCTGTAACACAGGTTCACATTCTTGAAGAAGACGTACATATTCCGGTGGACGAGCCGAACATCCTAGACATCATCTCCACAGAAACTGAAATGATGGAGGTAGGCGATCTGCCAGAATCTGACCAAGTGTTGGAACTTGCGCAAGAAGCGCAGTCAGCGCTAATGGAAGTGGAAGAAGCCCAAGTGCAGGAACCGGTGCAAGGTTCACAACCTGTGTCCGTGTAGGTGGTCGAAGGTCTGCAGGGGGGAGACCTGCGGAGGACCGAGAACCTATGCAGATGGAAGTTGATCCAACTCCCCAGGTCACGGAACCATCCCAGGTCGATAAACCCCCGGAGGTACTGACAGTTGAGGAACCTACCCGGTTCGAAAGCCAAGCTGATGACCTCGAACCACACCTAGGTCATGAACCTGCGCATATGTCACAGGAAGAGTGGGATGAGTTCATCAACGATCCGAGGTGGAAAAATAAAAAAAGAAAGACCACCCCTATGGAAGAATTGACGGCACTCCCGGTGGACCCAGAAAGGGACTTGGAACTTTTCATAGGTTTCGGGTTACCCGAACCGTACCGGTCGAGGATGGAACTTTTCTTGATGTCCAACTTGGAAGTATTTGCCTGGTCCCATGAAGACATGACGGGGATCCCGTTGGAACATGCTTGCCACCGACTCAACATAGATCCCACAAGGAGGCCCGTCCGCCAAAAATGAAGGAAGTATGGACCAGACAAGTATGCTGCCCTGACCGCCGAAGTGGGAAAGCTATTAGACAACAAGCTGATCAAAGAAGCCTTATGTCCGCAGTGGGTCGCAAACCCCGTCCTAGTGATGAAGCACAATGGGACGTGGAGACTATGTATCGACTTCACGGACCTAAACAAGACGTGCTCGAAAGATAACTTTCCGCTACCCCACATTGATCAGCTTGTAGATAGCACCGCCGGCCATGAGATGATGGCATTCATGGACGCTTTCGCGGGCTATCACCAGATAGCGTTGCACCCAGATGACCAGGAACATACGACGTTCTATACCAACAAAAACATGTATTGCTGGGAAAGAATGCCATTCGGACTTATCAACGCCGGAGCAACCTACCAAAGGTTGGTGAATAAAATGTTCGACCAGCACATTGGCTAATCTATGGAGGTGTACATGGACGATATAGTTGTCAAGAGTCTGAGAAAGGAGGATCACCTTGACCACCTAAAACAAACCTTTGACATACTACGCCACTACAACATGAAGCTGAACCCCAAGAAGACCAGCTTCGGCGTACATTCGGGAAAGTTCCTAGGGCATCTGGTGAGCCAACGAGGAATAGAGGTCAACCCGGCGCAGGTCCAATGCATAATCGAGATGGGTGTGCCCAATTCCGTACAGAAGATCCAAAGGTTGACCGGGTGCATGGCAGCCTTGAACAGGTTCATCTCCAGGTCTGGCGACCGGAATCGCACATTCTTCGAGGCAATCAAGGCAAACACGTGGAGGTACAAGGAGGCAGCTAAAGCCAACAAGCTGCACCTTAAAAACCACTTCGTGTGGACAAGTGAATGCCAACGAGCCTTCGAGGACATTAAAGCATACCTGGCTGACACGCAGGTCCTGTCAAAGCCTATACATGGTGAAAAACTATACCTGTACCTCGCCGCGTCGAAGGTGGCCATCAACTCCGTCCTGGTCCGAGAAGAGGTGAAGACACACCTACCAGTGTACTACGTAAGCCAAGTCTTACACGAAGCTGAGTTACGGTACACCCCAACGGAGAAGCTAGCCTATGCACTTGTAATGAGTGTTAGAAAATTGAGGCCCTACTTCTTTGACCACCCGGTAGAGGTGCTGACAACGTTCCCACTACGTTAAATACTACAACGGCCAGACACTGCAGGATGCTTGTTGAAATGGTCACTAGAAGTTAGCCAATACGGTATAACCTACGCTCCCCGAACAGCGATCAAGGGACAAGCGCTCGTCGACTTTATCGTCGAGCTAACTTTCCCGCAAGATCCAACGAGGGGACGTATAGCTCCTTGGCACCTCTACGTAGACGGATCATCGACTAGCACAGTAGCAGGAGCCGAGGTAGTTTTGATCAGCCCAGATAGTCAAGTCTTCACCTCCGCCATCCGGTTCGACTTCCGAGCAACCAACAATGAGGCGGAGTACGAAGCTTTGATAGCCGAACTTAGGTTATCATTAGCTGTGGGGGCAACCAATCTTCAAGTTTTCAGAGATTCCCAGCTAATAATATCCCAAGTCCGAGGGGAGTACGAGACAAAAGACCAACAGATGATGACCTACCAGAAGATAGCGGCACATTTGATCTCGATGTTTACGCATGTTTACATCAATCAGATACCGCGACTGGAAAACACACAAGCAGATGCCCTGGACCGACTAGCTACCAGTAACGGCGAGGCCGAAGTCACGGAGGTCGTAGTCACCAAACTGAAGAGCCCCTCGACGTCCGATTACAAAGTAAATCAGACCTCGAGTGGAGGGCAGAAAGGCGATGAGGACAGTGAAGATTGGTGCACTCCGATCTAAAAATACTTAAAGGATGGAACAACCCCGTGGACACATGGGAAGCTAGCCGGCTAGTGAAACAAGCTGCCAGATATACATTGGTGGATGGCCAGCTCTACAAACGTGGATTCTCTCTACCCCTACTCAAATGCTTATCTAAGAAGCAAGGGTTCGAGGTGTTAGAAGAAATTCACGAGGGGATTTGCGGAAGTCATGCTGGGGGGCAAGCTTTGGCATACAAGACAATCAGACAGGGGTACTACTGGCCCACTCTTCGCAAAGATGCCATTAACTTCGCACGAAAGTGCCGAAAGTGTCAACTTTTCGCACCTAATATCCACTCCCCAGCCAACCAACTGAAGTCGGTTTTCAGCCCATGACCTTTTGCAAAATGGGGTATCGACTTGATCGATTTTCAACTGAAGGCGGTGTAAAGTTTGCTGTTGTTGCAGTAGACTATTACACCAAGTGGGCTGAAACCGAAGCTCTCACGACGATAACACAAGAAAGGATGATGGACTTTATATGGAAGAACCTGATCTGTCGGTTTGGACTTCCGCAATCGATCATCACGGATAACGGAAGGCAGTTTGACGGCCAAAAGTTGAGAGATTTTTGTAGTTCGTGGAACATCAAGAAACACTACTCAACTCCATACCATCCGCAGTCAAACGGCCAGGTCGAGGCGGTCAACAAAATTCTGAAACACATATTGAAGATCCGCCTCAAAGATAAGAAAGGAAGCTGGGCAAACGAACTCCCGGATGTTCTGTGGTCTTACAGAACATCTTACCGAGCCAGCACCGGGGAGACACCTTTTGCTTTAGCCTTCGGGACTGAAGTGGTAGTACCAGTGGAGGTCCAGAATAAGACGTGGAAGGTGGTAGGATTTGACGAAGAAAGGAACGACGAAGCCTTAGCAGTTGAAAAAGATCTGATTGAAGAGACCAGAGCTTCGTCAGAAATGAAAAATGCCACCTACAAGCGTAGAGCGGAGATGTACTATAATTCCTAAGTTCGAGACCGAAGGTTCAAAGTTGGGGATCTAGTACTGAAGAAGAAACTGATGGCCCCGCCAGGTGTATTTGGATCGAATTGGGAAGGACCGTTTCGGGTCACCGCAGCCTGGGTGAAAGGTACTTATGACCTCGAAGACGCAGAAGGCAACGCCTTGTCATACACCTGGAGCGCGGCGTATTTGAAGAAATTTTATCAATAGGTCGAGATTTTGTAACAGATTAGCCGAAGGTTCGCATCGGACGTGTCGATGGCAGCCAATGTAAATTACGTTGCTATAAGAAGTTAGAAGTTTTTCTTGAAAAAATATCCGACCTCTCGAAGGTTCACGAAATACCCAACCCCGCGAAGGTTCGCAAACACGCAAGGACCAAGGTCCCAAAAGTTATAATCTAAAGGCTCAAAAGGCAAAGGCCAAAGTGCCCAAGGTTAGCAAAGGTATCCTTCTTAAAGGATCGCCAAGCACCTACTGCCATAAGTTAGAAAAATTCACAAAAAAGACGATTGAAACATCTAAGGCAAGGTTCATGAAATCCGATCGCCCAAAGTGAATCGAACAAAGTACAACTCGCTACCCCAAGTGGTTTAAGACGAGCAATTTACGGCCCTAAGCGGTGTAAGACGAAGAATATGTACCATTTAAATGAAGGTACAATTCGTAGTCCTAAGTGACGTAAAACAAACGATTCGCCTCTCGAAAGTAGAGTAAGACGAACAATTAAGTACCAAAAATATGAAAATGAGCCAATTGAAATTATAACGTACGCGAAATATAAATAAAGACAAGGTTAGGTCAAAAGAATCAGTTTTCATTCAAAGGTACTTGGGAAACTTTCAAGTAAAAAAGGATACTTGAAAATTTTCCAAATGTTAGAAGCTGTGCTAGCCACAAAGGTCGGCTAGCTAACCGTGTTGAATTACAAAAGTAAGCTCCTTCTGGGCGAGCTATACAAAGCCCGATGAGCTTCAATTACTTAGGCAAAAAGAAACTACAAAAAGAGACTCCTTCTGGGCGAGCTACACGTGCCCGACGAGCTACTATGACTTGACAAAAAATCGAAAGACAAAAAAGTTGATCTATGCAAACAAGAAAAAGCCTAAAACTCAGGAGCTGCGGGGGTATCGGAGGCAGGAGCAGTAGGGACCTCGGCAGGGCTGGCGACTTGGGGGCCGACCTCCCCTCCATCAGTCTGCCCAGCTGGGGGAGAGAGCCTCGGCAGGACGGTAATGATGCCGGTGCACCCACTAGTGTCGAACTCACCAATGTTCACCATGGCGTCCCCGCAAACCTCCTGCATTTGCACCAGGGTGGGGGGGAGTTCGCACCTCCTCGCCGGTGGCCTCCTCCTCTTTGGCGAGGTTCAATTCCGGCACGGAAATTGTGTTGACGATTTTGTAACGTGCCAGAACGAAGTCAAGAGGCACCCCGAGCTCGGGGAGGTCACCGATATCTAGCTCTGTCTCATCGGGAAAGGGCGCCCTGTCCAGGCAATCTCTGAAATCGCCAACAACTGCCTTTAGCTCGTCGTCATGGTGAGCACGCGCCCACCAAATGGCCCGGATAACTTCAGCATAACACTGGACAAAGCCCCTGTCCGAGGCCTCAGCCTTCGCAGCCACCAGATCCGCCGAGGAAGAGGCGTTATTGCGGAGCTCGGTGAACTTGTTGACCTTCGCCGAGAGCTCGGCCCTCAACTTCGCACACTCTTCATCTGCGCCCTTGGCTAGACCTCGCTGGAGCTCCAGCTCCTTCTTGGTCACAGTATGCTGACCAACCTCGCGGGCGAGCTTCTCAGCGAGCTCCTCTTCCTTAGCCTTGAGCTTGGCCTCTGCATCTTGCTGGAATCCGGCGAGCTTCCGCTGGAGGTCGCCGAGCTGCCTCAGGGCACTTTGCTCGGCAGCCAGGGATGCTACAACCTTCCCCTCGGCGAGCTCCGGGGACTTCTTCACCTTATCGCAGTCTCGGCCATTTTCAAGAAGGCCTCATTCCTCTCCTGCCAACCTTCCTCCAGCTGGGCGGCCTGCTCCATCGCTTTCTGGTTCGCGAGCAGTAACCTACTCGCATAGTGCGCCGAGAGCAGGAGGTTCTCGGTTAGATTTTGGCTATTGATAGTCGCCACCTGAGGAGTAGACCAAAACCTCGGCACCTCGCTCACTGTATTCCAAACCAGGCCCGGGGGAAGGCTGCACATCGAGGTCAAGGAGCGAGACCGCTCATAAGCATGAATGGCCTCATGCCGGCTCGGATGGGCAATGGGGGCATAACTGCGAGGTCAAAACAGTTAAGAGTTAGAAAAAATAAACATAAGAAAACGGCGAGAATAGAAACCAAGAGGGCGAGCTACTCACTGAGCTCGCTCGGGGTCCCAACCCAGGAGTGTGTCATCTGTAGCCTGTACGCCGAAAGGGGATGGAGAAGGCGGCGATCTTTGGACAGGTGCAACCGATAAGGGGGCAGTTGAATGGGCAGATCCACCCTGAGCCGACCTTGTGTCAGCTCGCTCGGTGTGCTCTGATCCCTCATCGTTGCGAAGACCCGTGCGAGCTCTCTTGCGAGCTAATGCATCGTCTTCCCCTACTCGGGACCCGTCCCCACGGTGGAGACCCCTTTTGGGTTGATTGGAAGCTCGCTCGGGCGTAGACGCACCTCGCCCTCCTCTTTTACCGCCTCGTGCGACCTCTACAACCTTAGTCTTTCCCGGGGCCTTGGTTTTCCCTTTCTGGCTCCCGGACCCCCTACCTCACCCTTCTTAGGGACGAGCTTGGCCCTTTTGCTCGCGTCCAACGCAAGTACCGAAGGCAAGGCGAGTTTGTTTGGGCAAAGTGGACCCATGGCGAACCGGCGAGCTAGAACTTCATAAGCCGGAGGGATTTCAACAGTTGGGAAGGCGACCCAACTACCGTCTGCAAGAAAGAAAAATTAAGGGTAAACGATTAGCATCTTGGGCGAGCTACCACCCCTCCCGTGGGCGAGCTTCGAAGAGTTGTAACCTGGAAGCTCAGGACCTTGGACCGCGAGGTGGTGTGGCAGAGTGTGGAGCCCGGCGAGCCTTAAACAATGGTCTTGGGTGAGGTAGGCGGTCTCCCGATCCTTTTGACTCCTTAGATAGCAGACAACCCGCACCACCTCAAACTCAATCGGCACTTCGGGCTTCCCGCGACTCGATGTGTGGTGCTTCAAACCTGCAAAAGAAAGAAATTAGATTAGTAAATCTAATTCAACCCACGCACACTAAGTAGGTGACCTACTGCTAGCTTCCCCATATTCATCAGGGGTTGGAATCGCTCTCCTCGCCCGGAGTAGCTCGTAGAAGCTCGCCAGTCTCCACCCATGAAGACGAATTGCTCTTTCCAGTCACAAACTTTATTCGGGAGGATCCCCAAGAACTTCTCCCCCGGGCGAACTTTGAGGTAGTAATACCCCTTGCCATCGTTCACCTGCCGAGTCACGGCGAACAGCTCATTGTGCTCGGCAGTGGTCAGTCTGTTCTCATATCCCTCTAGTCCGAAGACGGCCAACGCCGCCAACAAACTGCTCCATGCATTGGGGGTGAGCTGGGTGATGGCGAGGTTGTGGTCGAGCAGGAATTGGCCTATGATCGGGTGTAGGGACAGTGTAAGCCCGACCTCGAGAGTGTGTACGTTGATGGTCGTCAACCCCGCTGGAGGTGCATCAACTCACTTTTTCTTCTCCGGGGCGTACAAGGAGATGTCAAGCTGGATCTGGTACCTCGCCCAGAATTCAGGAAGTTGGAACTCGTTGATAACACTTCAGACGTCGCTTGCCTTGTAGTCAGACTTGTTCACCGTATCCCGATAAGTTCGCTCACGACGAGAGAAACTCGCCTCATGTTTGGCGACATATTCCTCCCAGTCGAAGGGATGGACGACCTCGGCGGAGACCTGACGCTTGGCCAACTGAGGCTCGGGGAAACCAATTGAGGGGAACCATTCCAGTGTGACTTCTTCGAGGTCGCCTTGTTGCTCGCCTACCTCGGCGACCTCCTCGCCTGCATCGGTGACCTCCCCCGGGACCTCGGCAATTTCTTCGTCCTCAACCAAAGCCTCGTTAGGGGTTGGCTCGCAATCTCGCCAAATCTCGCGGAGATAGGACTCTTCGCTCTGGCCAGAACTGGCAGCTCTCTCCCCCGGATCGGGTCAGACCTCACAAGGGATCTCGCCGGAATTGGGGCGAGCTACCGAGTGGGCCTCGGACCCAGATTCGATGACGAACGGAGTCATCTGAGGAATGGGCCCGCTATCCATCATGGGCCGTTTCTCAGGGTTTCGGTTCGAGATAGTTTCACTTGACGATCAGGTTGACATGACTTGGATGAAGTTCAAAAAGTTTCAAAATAGTCCAAGGTTCTCGGTCGCCGGAGTTACGGTACGAAGATGATTGGAGGAATCCGGAAAGTTGCCGGAAATGTCCCGAATTTCCAAGACCTCGAAGAATGAGAAAAAGAACAAAGAAAATCTGCAAAAGAAAGAAGAAGAGTGGAAAGAAACCAGATTCTACCTTGAAGAGCCTTCGAAAATCCGTCGGAAGCAAGAAAACACGATCGCCGGAAAAAGCTCTGAGAATTCGAAAATGTAAAAGTGGAGAATGAGCTTGGTTTCTCCTATTTATAGGTAAGGGGGCGAGCCCGGATATTCGAAGTGTGCAGGGACCGATTTGCAAAGAATTTGAAAAATTACCATGATGGGTATGGAAAACAATGCCTAAAAAGGCGTGCACGACGCCTTGATTCTCACACCATGTCGGTCGACCAACCGCCGCGATGAAGCTCGCCCACAAGCTCGACACCTGCCTAGGTGGAGTTCGCCAATACTCGAGTCATCGCCCATGAAGACTGTTGATAGAATTTGCTGATTGTGTTCGTTTATGTGGCTTTACGACG